>CM069860.1:222492580-222687580 GCA_036172795.1 Pelodytes ibericus
CTTAACATGTACTGCACCTTCCCCTTTAACAATCACTGTGCCTGCCCCCTTATCAGGCACTTCGCCTGCCCCCTTAACAAGTACTGCGTCTGCCTCTTCAACAAGCACTGTGCCTGCCCCCTTAACAAGGACCGCGCCTGCCCCCTTAACAAGCACTGCGCCTGCCCCCTTAACAAGCACTGCGCCTGCCCCCTTTAACTAGCACTGCGCCTGCCCCTTTAACAAGCACTGCGCCTGCCCCCTTAACAAGCACTGCACCTGCCCCTTTAACATGTACTGCGCCTGCCCCTTTAACAAGCACTGCGCCTGCCCCCTTATCAAGCACTGCGCCTGCCCCTTTAACAAGCACTGCGCCTGCCCCCTTACCAAGCACTGCGCCTGCCCCCTTACCAAGCACTGCGCCTGCCCCCTTACCAAGCACTGCACCTGCCCCCTTACCAAGCACTGCTCCTGCCCCCTTACCAAGCACTGCGCCTGCCACTTTAACAAGCACTGCGCCTGCCCCCTTACCAAGCACTGCGCCTGCCCCCTTACCAAGCACTGCGCCTGCCACTTTAACAAGCACTGCGCCTGCCCCCTTACCAAGCACTGCGCCTGCCCCCTTACCAAGCACTGCGCCTGCCCCCTTACCAAGCACTGCGCCTGCCACTTTAACAAGCACTGCGCCTGCCCCCTTACCAAGCACTGCGCCTGCCCCCTTACCAAGCACTGCGCATGCCCCCTTACCAAGCACTGCGCCTGCCCCCTTACCAAGCACTGCGCCTGCCACTTTAACAAGCACTGCTCCTGCCCCCTTACCAAGCACTGCGCCTGCCCCCTTACCAAGCACTGCGCCTGCCCCCTTACCAAGCACTGCGCCTGCCCCCTTTAAACCCAGTCATTTCCAGTGAGATGTGATTTTTATTACACAGTTACATTGTTTCTTTAATTATCTGCATTACACTCATGTGACCCCCAGAGCTTTATATCAATCTGGGGGAAGTGACATTTTTAATAAAATCCATTGTTACATCAATTAGGGTCATTACAATGTGTGCGTTGGCTCTCATTAAACTACACACTGCATGGAGAAGAAATGACTTCATTACAAGCTTAATTAGTGGAGAGCAAATGGGTGGGGTGCGGTGGGAGGGAGCACGGGGGGCAGTAAATTATAACTAATATAGTGATCCTTATCTTGGAAGAACCTTACAATTAACCCTCATAACCAGCTGGGATTCCTCGGAGGAGATCAGAGGGGTTTGGGGGGGAGGAGATCAGAGGGGTTTGGGGGGGAGGAGATCAGAGGGGTTTGGGGGGAGGAGATCAGAGGGGTTTTGGGAGGGAGGAGATCAGAGGGGTTTGGGAGGGAGGAGATCAGAGGGGTTTTGGGGGGGGGGGAGATCAGAGGGGTTTGGGGGGGAGGAGATCAGAGGGGTTTTGGGGGGGGGGGGGAGATCAGAGGGGTTTGGGGGGGAGGAGATCAGAGGGGTTTGGGGGGAGGACATCAGAGGGGTTTTGGGGGGGAGGAGATCAGAGGGGTTTGGGGGGAGGAGATCAGAGGGGTTTTGGGGGGGAGGAGATCAGAGGGGTTTTGGGGGGGAGGAGATCAGAGGGGTTTTGGGGGGGAGGAGATCAGAGGGGGTTTGGGACTGGAGATCAGAGGGGGTTTGGGGGAGGAGATCAGAGGGGTTTGGGGGGGAGGAGATCAGAGGGGTTTTGGGGGGGAGGAGATCAGAGGGGTTTTGGGGGGGAGGAGATCAGAGGGGTTTTGGGGGAGGAGATCAGAGCGGTTTGGGGGGGAGGAGATCAGAGGGGGTTTGGGGGGGAGGAGATCAGAGGGGTTTGGGGGGGAGGAGATCAGAGGGGGTTTGGGGGGAGGAGATCAGAGGGGTTTGGGGGGAGGAGATCAGAGGGGGTTTGGGGGGAGGAGATCATAGGGGGTTTGGGGGAGGAGATCAGAGGGGGTTTGGGGGAGGAGATCAGAGGAGTTTTGGGGGGGAGGAGATCAGAGGGGTTTTGGGGGAGGAGATCAGAGGGGTTTGGGGGGGAGGAGATCAGAGGGGGTTTGGGGGGGAGGAGATCAGAGGGGTTTGGGGGGGAGGAGATCAGAGGGGGTTTGGGGGGAGGAGATCAGAGGGGTTTGGGGGGGAGGAGATCAGAGGGAGTTTGGGGGGAGGAGATCAGAGGGGGTTTGGGGGGGAGGAGATCAGAGGGGGTTTGGGACTGGAGATCAGAGGGGGTTTGGGGGGGAGGAGATCAGAGGGGGTTTGGGGAGGAGGAGATCAGAGGGGGTTTGGGGGGAGGAGATCAGAGTGTGTTTGGGGGGGAGGAGATCAGAGGGTGTTTGGGGGGGAGGAGATCAGAGGGGGTTTGGGGGGAGGAGATCAGAGTGTGTTTGGGGGGGAGGAGATCAGAGGGTGTTTGGGGGGGAGGAGATCACAGGGGGTTTGGGGGGAGGAGATCAGAGTGTGTTTGGGGGGGAGGAGATCAGAGGGTGTTTGGGGGGGAGGAGATCAGAGGGGGTTTGGGGGAGGAGAAGAATGTCCAGCAGAGAAGCTGCTACATCCATCCTACTCTGAGGGATTTCTTCCACATGATTTAGTTTATTTATATTTTTAGTAAATGTTTATTCCGATCAGATCACCATGCAGGGTTTCTTTAGGAGAGGAACAGATCCAGGAGATGGGGACACTGTGTTCATCCAGGGATCATTGTGTCCCCAAAATATTCAACTTTTTCCATATGTAATAAAAATGTTATTGAAAAAATAGATTTGTACTCAGGACTCAGAACCCACTTTGCACCTAAACACCAGTGAGGATGACAGTGGTGAGGCTGACAGTGTTGAGGATGACAGTGGTGAGGGTGACAGTGGTGTGAATGACAGTGTTGAGGATGACAGTGGTGAGGGTGACAGTGGTGTGGATGACAGTGGTGAGGTTGACAGTGGTAAGGTTGACAGTGTTGAGGATGACAATGGTGAGGTTGACAGTGGTGAGGGTGACAGTGTTGAGGGTGACAGTATTGAGGATGACAGTGGTGAGGGTGACAGTGTTGAGGATGACAGTGGTGAGGGTGACAGTGGTGTGGATGACAGTGTTGAGGATGACAGTGGTGAGGGTGACAGTGGTGTGGATGACAGTGTTGAGGATGACAGTGGTGAGGGTGACAGTGGTGTGGATGACAGTGTTGTGGATGACAGTGGTGAGGATGACAGTGTTGAGGATGACAGTGGTGAGGTTGACAGTGGTAAGGTTGACAGTGTTGAGGATGACAATGGTGAGGTTGACAGTGGTGAGGGTGACAGTGTTGAGGGTGACAGTATTGAGGATGACAGTGGTGAGGGTGACAGTGTTGAGGATGACAGTGGTGAGGGTGACAGTGGTGTGGATGACAGTGTTGAGGATGACAGTGGTGAGGGTGACAGTGGTGTGGATGACAGTGTTGAGGATGACAGTGGTGAGGGTGACAGTGGTGTGGATGACAGTGGTGAGGATGACAGTGTTGAGGATGACAGTGGTGAGGTTGACAGTGGTGAGGGTGACAGTGTTGAGGATGACAGTGGTGAGGGTGACAGTGTTGAGGATGACAGTGGTGAAGATGACAGTGGTGAGCTGAGGAATGTGCAGTGGCTGGTTGTGAATGGGTTCCTGTGGGGTATTGATGGGGAGGGCCCATGCCGCTGGATAAGACAACAAGTCATATCTGCCGGCTATTTCCCTCCTGCATTTGGACGCAGAACTCAGAGCATCACATGTGAGTGAAGGTGGCAGGATAAGCTCTGTCAGCACTATTATTGTCCTCGCTCAGCTCCCCAGTGCCAGCTCTGTCCCCGCTCAGCTCCCCAGTGCCTGCCATGTCCTCCCTCAGCTCCCCAGTGCCAGCCCTGTTCCCGCTCAGCTCCCCAGTGCCAGCCCTGTACCTGCTCAACTCCCCAGTGCCAGCTCTGTCCCCGCTCAGCTCCCCAGTGCCAGCCTGGCCACCTCTCTGCTCTCCAGTGTCACCCCTGTTGGGGCAGATGGTTCTGAATGGGTTCTGTACAACAGTGGCTTTTGGACAGATGGTTATGTATAACAGTGGCTGTTGGACAGATGGTTATGTATAACAGTGGCTGTTGGACAGATGGTTTTGAATAGGTTATGTATAAAAGTGGGGTTTAGGGGCACTTTGTTCTGAATGGGTTCTGTATCACAGTGGTTGTTAGGGCAGATGGTTTTAAATGGCTTTTGTATAACAGTGGCTGTTGGGAAGATGGCTCTTAATGAGTTCTGTATAGCACTGACTGTTGGGAAGATGGTTCTGAATGGGTTCTGTATAACAGTGGCTGTTGGGGAGGATGGTTCTGAATGGGTTCTGTATAACAGTGGCTGTTGGGAAGATGGTTCTGAATGGGTTCTGTATGACAGTGGCTGTTGGGGAAATTGGTTCTGAATGGGTAAAGTATCACAGTGGTTGTTAGGGCAGATGGTTCTGAATGGGTTCTGTATAACAGTGGCTGTTGGGAAGATGGCTCTTAATGAGTTCTGTATAGCACTGACTGTTGGGGAAGATGGCTCTGAATGGGTTCTGTTTAACAGTAGCTGTTGGGGAAGATGGTTCTGAATGGGTTCTCTCAGTGCTGTATTTACCACGAGGCATCCTAGGCGGATGCCTAGGGCGGCAAATTTTGGGGTGCGGCAGCGCCCCCCAGCACTAAAAAAAATAAAAAATAAAATCCGCCCCTTTAAATAAAATAAAAAAAGAGGCAGAGACGGAGGTAAGAGGGGATAGGGCAGCACAAAACCAAGATACACCACTGGGTTCTCTATAACAGTGGCTGTTGGAAATAGGTTCTGAATAGGTTCTATATAAAAGTGGGTGCTGGGGCAGATGGTTCTGTATGGGTTCTGTATAAAAGTGGCTGTTGGGGAAGATGGTTCTGTATGGGTTCTGTATAACATTGGCTCTTTGTAAGATGGTTCTGAATGGGTTCTGTATAACCGTGGCTGTTGGGTAGATGGTTCTGAATGGGTTCTGTATAACAGTGGTGGTTGGGGAGGATGGTTCTGAATGGGTTCTGTATAACAGTGGCTGTTGGGAAGATGGTTCTGAATGGGTTCTGTATGACAGTGGCTGTTGGGGAAATTGGTTCTGAATGGGTAAAGTATAACAGTGGCTGTTGAGGAAGATGGTTCTGAATGGGTTCTGTATAACAGTGGCTGTTGGGGAAGAGAGTTCTGAATGGGTTCTGTATACCAGTGGCTGTTGGGGAAGATGGTTCTGAATGGGTTCTGTGTAAAAGTGACTGTGGAGGAAGATGGTTCTTAATGGGTTTTGTATAACAGTGGCTGTTAAGGAAGATGGTTCTGAATGGGTTCTCTATAACAGTAGCTGTTGGAAAAATGGTTCTGAATAGGGTTTTTATGAAAGTGGGTGCTGGGGCAGATGGATCTGTATGGGTTCTGTATAACAGTGGCTGTTGGGGAGATGGTTCTGTATGGGTTCTGTATAACAGTGGCTGTTGGGAAGATGGTTCTGTATGGGTTCTGTATAACATTGGCTCTTTGGAAGATGGTTCTGAATAGGTTCTGTATAACAGTGGCTGTTGTGAAGATGGTTCTGAATGGGTTCTGTATAACAGTGGTTGTTGAAGAGGATAGTTCGGAATGGGTTCTGTATAACAGTGACTGTTGGGAATATGGTTCTGAATGGGTTCTGTATAACAGTGACTGTTGGGAATATGGTTCTGAATGGGTTCTGTATACCAGTGACTGTTGGGGAAGGTGGTTCTGAATGGGTTCTTTATAAAAGTGGCTGTTGGGGAAGATGGTTCTGAATGGGTTCTGTATAACAGTGGTTCTTGGGGAAGATGGTTCTGAATGGGTTCTGTATAACAGTGGCTGTTGGGAAGATGGTTCTGAATGGGTTCTGTATAACAGTGGCTGTTGGGTAAGATGGTTCTAAATGGGTTCTGTATAACAGTGGCTGTTGGGTAAGATGGTTCTGAATGGGTTCTGTATAACAGTGACTGTTGGGGAAGATGGTTCTGAGTGGGTTCTGTATAACAGTGGCTGTTGGGCAAAATGGTTCTGAATGGGTTCTGTATAACAGTGATTGTTGGGTAAGATGGTTCTGAATGGGTTCTCTATAACAGTGGCTGTTGGGAAGATGGTTCTGTATGGGTTCTGTATAACATTGGCTCTTTGGAAGATGGTTCTGAATAGGTTCTGTATAACAGTGGCTGTTGGGAAGATGGTTCGGAATGGGTTCTGTATAACAGTGGCTGTTGTGGAAGATGGTTCTGAATGGGTTCTGTATAACAGTGGTTGTTGGGGAGGATGGTTCTGAATGGGTTCTGTATAACAGTGGCTGTTGGGGAAGAGGGTTCTGAATGGGTTCTGTATAACAGTGGCTGTTGGGTAAGATGGTTCTAAATGAGTTCTGTATAACAGTGGCTGTTGGGTAAGATGGTTCTGAATGGGTTCTGTATAACAGTGACTGTTGGGGAAGATGGTTCTGAGTGGGTTCTGTATAACAGTGGCTGTTGGGCAAAATGGTTCTGAATGGGTTCTGTATAACAGTGATTGTTGGGTAAGATGGTTCTGAATGGGTTCTCTATAACAGTGGCTGTTGGGAAGATGGTTCTGTATGGGTTCTGTATAACAGTGGCTGTTGGGAAGATGGTTCTGTATGGGTTCTGTATAACATTGGCTCTTTGGAAGATGGTTCTGAATAGGTTCTGTATAACAGTGGCTGTTGGGAAGATGGTTCGGAATGGGTTCTGTATAACAGTGGCTGTTGTGGAAGATGGTTCTGAATGGGTTCTGTATAACAGTGGCTGTTGGGAAGATGGTTCTGAATGGGTTCTGTATAACAGTGGTTGTTGGGGAGGATGGTTCTGAATGGGTTCTGTATAACAGTGGCTGTTGGGAAGATGGTTCTGAATGGGTTCTGTATGACAGTGGCTGTTGGGGAAATTGGTTCTAAATGGGTTATGTATAACAGTGGCTGTTGGGGAAGATGGTTCTGAATGGGTTCTGTATAACAGTGGCTGTTGGGATGATGGTTCTGAATGGGTTCTGTATAACAGTGACTGTTGGGGAAGGTGGTTCTGAAGGGGTTCTGTATAAAAGTGGCTGTTGGGGAAGAGGGTTCTGAATGGGTTCTGTATAACAGTGGCTGTTGGGTAAGATGGTTCTGAATGGGTTCTGCATAACAGTGACTGTTGTGGAAGAGGGGTCTGAGTTGGTTCTGTATAACATTGGCTCTTTGTAAGATGGTTCTGATTAGGTTCTGTATAATAGTGACTGTTGTGGAAGATGGTTCTGAATGGGCTCTGTATAACCGTGGCTGTTGGGTAGATGGTTCTGAATGGGTTCTGTATAACAGTGGTGGTTGGGGAGGATGGTTCTGAATGGGTTCTGTATAACAGTGGCTGTTGGGAAGATGGTTCTGAATGGGTTCTGTATGACAGTGGCTGTTGGGGAAATTGGTTCTGAATGGGTAAAGTATAACAGTGGCTGTTGAGGAAGATGGTTCTGAATGGGTTCTGTATAACAGTGGCTGTTGAGGAAGAGATTTCTGAATGGGTTCTGTATACCAGTGGCTGTTGGGGAAGATGGTTCTGAATGGGTTCTGTGTAAAAGTGACTGTGGAGGAAGATGGTTCTTAATGGGTTTTGTATAACAGTGGCTGTTAAGGAAGATGGTTCTGAATGGGTTCTCTATAACAGTAGCTGTTGGAAAAATGGTTCTGAATAGGGTTTTTATAAAAGTGGGTGCTGGGGCAGATGGATCTGTATGGGTTCTGTATAACAGTGGCTGTTGGGGAGATGGTTCTGTATGGGTTCTGTATAACAGTGGCTGTTGGGAAGATGGTTCTGTATGGGTTCTGTATAACATTGGCTCTTTGGAAGATGGTTCTGAATAGGTTCTGTATAACAGTGGTTGTTGAAGAGGATAGTTCGGAATGGGTTCTGTATAACAGTGACTGTTGGGAATATGGTTCTGAATGGGTTCTGTATAACAGTGACTGTTGGGAATATGGTTCTGAATGGGTTCTGTATACCAGTGACTGTTGGGGAAGGTGGTTCTGAATGGGTTCTTTATAAAAGTGGCTGTTGGGGAAGATGGTTCTGAATGGGTTCTGTATAACAGTGGCTCTTGGGGAAGATGGTTCTGAATGGGTTCTGTATAACAGTGGCTGTTGGGAAGATGGTTCTGAATGGGTTCTGTATAACAGTGGTTGTTGGGGAGGATGGTTCTGAATGGGTTCTGTATAACAGTGGCTGTTGGGAAGATGGTTCTGAATGGGTTCTGTATGACAGTGGCTGTTGGGTAAATTGGTTCTAAATGGGTTATGTATAACAGTGGCTGTTGGGGAAGATGGTTCTGAATGGGTTCTGTATAACAGTGGCTGTTGGGAAGATCGTTCTGAATGGGTTCTGTATAACAGTGACTGTTGGGGAAGGTGGTTCTGAAGAGGTTCTGTATAACAGTGGCTGTTGGGGAAGAGGGTTCTGAATGGGTTCTGTATAACAGTGGCTGTTGGGTAAGATGGTTCTAAATGGGTTCTGTATAACAGTGGCTGTTGGGTAAGATGGTTCTGAATGGGTTCTGTATAACAGTGACTGTTGGGGAAGATGGTTCTGAGTGAGTTCTGTATAACAGTGGCTGTTGGGCAAAATGGTTCTGAATGGGTTCTGTATAACAGTGATTGTTGGGTAAGATGGTTCTGAATGGTTTCTCTATGACAGTGGCTGTTGGGAAGATGGTTCTGTATGGGTTCTGTATAACAGTGGCTGTTGGGAAGATGGTTCTGTATGGGTTCTGTATAACATTGGCTCTTTGGAAGATGGTTCTGAATAGGTTCTGTATAACAGTGGCTGTTGGGAAGATGGTTCGGAATGGGTTCTGTATAACAGTGGCTGTTGTGGAAGATGGTTCTGAATGGGTTCTGTATAACAGTGGCTGTTGGAAGATGGTTCTGAATGGGTTCTGTATAACAGTGGTTGTTGGGGAGGATGGTTCTGAATGGGTTCTGTATAACAGTGGCTGTTGGGAAGATGGTTCTGAATGGGTTCTGTATGACAGTGGCTGTTGGGGAAATTGGTTCTAAATGGGTTATGTATAACAGTGGCTGTTGGGGAAGATGGTTCTGAATGGGTTCTGTATAACAGTGGCTGTTGGGATGATGGTTCTGAATGGGTTCTGTATAACAGTGACTGTTGGGGAAGGTGGTTCTGAAGGGGTTCTGTATAAAAGTGGCTGTTGGGGAAGAGGGTTCTGAATGGGTTCTGTATAACAGTGGCTGTTGGGTAAGATGGTTCTGAATTGGTTCTGCATAACAGTGACTGTTGTGGAAGAGGGGTCTGAGTTGGTTCTGTATAACAGTGGCTGTTGGGCAAAATGGTTCTGAATGGGTTCTGTATAACAGTGGCTGTTGGGAAGATGGTTCTGAATGGGTTCTGTATAACAGTGGCTGTTGGGAAGATGGTTCGGAATGGGTTCTGTATAACAGTGGCTGTTGGGAATATGGTTCTGAATGGGTTCTGTATAACAGTAGCTGTTGGGGAAGGTGGTTCTGAAGGGGTTCTGTATAACAGTGGCTGTTGGGGAAATTGGTTCTAAATGGGTTATGTATAACAGTGGCTGTTGGGAAGATGGTTCTGTATGGGTTCTGTATAACATTGGTTTTTTGGAAGATGGTTCTGAATAGGTTCTGTATAACAGTGGCTGTTGGGAAGATGGTTCTGAATGGGTTCTGTATAACATTGGATCTTTGGAAGATGGTTCTGAATAGGTTCTGTATAACAGTGGCTGTTGGGAAGATGGTTTTGAATGGGTTCTGTATAACAGTGGCTGTTGGGAATATGGTTCTGAATGGGTTCTGTATAACAGTGGCTGTTGGGGAAATTGGTTCTAAATGGGTTCTGTATAACAGTGGCTGTTGGGGAAGATGGTTCTGAATGGGTTCTGTATAACAGTGACTGTTGGGTAAGATGGTTCTGAATGGGTTCGGTATAACAGTGACTGTTGTGTAAGATGGTTCTGAATGGGTTCTCTATAACAGTGGCTGTTGGAAAGATGGTTCTGAATAGGGTTTTTATAAAAGTGGGTGCTGGGGCAGATGGTTTTGTATGGGTTCTGTATAACAGTGGCTGTTGGGAAGATGGTTCTGAATGGGTTCTGTATAACAGTGGCTGTTGGGAAGATGGTTCTGTATGGGTTCTGTATAACATTGTCTCTTTGGAAGATGGTTCTGAATACGTTCTGTACAACAGTGGCTGTTGGTGAAGATGGTTCTGAATGGGTTCTGTATAACAGTGGCTGCTGGGGAAGATGGTTCTGAATGGGTTCTGTATAACAGTGGCTGTTGGGGAGATGGTTCTGAATGGGTTCTGTATAACAGTGGCTATTGGGAATGTGGTTCTGAATGGGTTCTGTATAACAGTGGCTGTTGGGGAAGGTGGTTCTGAAGGGGTTCTGTATAACAGTGGCTGTTGGGGAAATTGGTTCTAAATGGGTTATGTATAACAGTGGCTGTTGGGGAAGATGGTTCTGAATGGGTTCTGTATAACAGTGGCTGTTGGGGAAGATGGTTCTGAATGGGTTCTGTATAACAGTGACTGTTGGGTAAGATGGTTCTGAATGGGTTCGGTATAACAGTGACTGTTGGGTAAGATGGTTCTGAATGGGTTCTCTATAACAGTGGCTGTTGGAAAGATGGTTCTGAATAGAGTTTTTATAAAAGTGGGTGCTGGGGCAGATGGTTCTGAATAGGGTTTTTATAAAAGTGGGTGCTGGGAAGATGGTTCTGTATGGGTTCTGTATAACAGTGGCTGTTGGGAAGATGGTTCTGTATGGGTTCTGTATAACATTGGCTCTTTGGAAGATGGTTCTGAATAGGTTCTGTATAACAGTGGCTGTTGGGAAGATGGTTCTGTATGGGTTCTGTATAACAGTGGCTGTTGGGAAGATGGTTCTGTATGGGTTCTGTATAACATTGGCTCTTTGGAAGATGGTTCTGAAAAGGTTCTGTATAACAGTGGCTGTTGGGAAGATGGTTCTAAATTGGTTCTGTATAACAGTGGCTGTTGGGAAGATGGTTCTAAATTGGTTCTGTATAACAGGGGCTGTTGGGGAAGATGGTTCTGAGTTGGTTCTGTATAACAGGGGCTGTTGGGGAAGATGGTTCTGAATGGGTTCTGTATAACAGTGGCTGTTGGGGAAGATGGTTCTGAATGGGCTCTGTATAACAGTGGCTGTTGGGGAAGATGGTTCTGAATGGGTTGTTTATAACAGTGACTGTTGGGGAAGATGGTTCTTAATGGGTTCTGTATAACAGTGACTGTTGGGGAAGATGTTTCTGAATGGTTTCTATATAACAGTGACTGTTGTGAAGATGGTTCTGAATGGGTTCTGTATATAACAGAGCGCCTCTTATTAATCCGGTATATAACAGAGCGCCCCTTATTAATCCGGTATATAACAGAGCGCCTCTTATTAATCCGGTATATAACAGAGCTCCTCTTATTAATCCGGTATATAACAGAGCGCCTCTTATTAATCCGGTATATAACAGAGCGCCTCTTATTAATCCGGTATATAACAGAGCGCCTCTTATTAATCCGCTATATAACAGAGCGCCTCTTATTAATCCGGTATATAACAGAGCGCCTCTTATTGATCCGGTATATAACAGAGCGCCTCTTATTAATCCGGTATATAACAGAGCGCCTCTTATTAATCCGGTATATAACAGAGTGCCTCTTATTAATCCGGTATATAACAGAGCGCCTCTTATTAATCAGGTATATAACAGAGCGCCTCTTATTAATCCGGTATATAACAGAGCGCTTCTTATTAATCCGGTATATAACAGAGCGCCTCTTATTAATCAGGTATATAACAGAGCGCCTCTTATTGATCCGGTATATAACAGAGCGCCTCTTATTAATCCGGTATATAACAGAGCGCCTCTTATTAATCAGGTATATAACAGAGCGCCTCTTATTAATCCGGTATATAACAGAGCGCCTCTTATTAATCCGGTATATAACAGAGCACCTCTTATTGATCCGGTATATAACAGAGCACCTCTTATTAATCCGGTATATAACAGAGCTCCTCTTATTAATGCGGTATATAACAGAGCGCCTCTTATTAATCCGGTATATAACAGAGCGCCTCTTATTAATCCGGTATATAACAGAGCGCCTCTTATTGATCAGGTATATAACAGAGCGCCTCTTATTAATCAGGTATATAACAGAGCGCCTCTTATTAATCCGGTATATAACAGAGCGCCTCTTATTGATCAGGTATATAACAGAGCGCCTCTTATTAATCAGGTATATAACAGAGCGCCTCTTATTAATCCGGTATATAACAGAGCGCCTCTTATTAATCCGGTATATAACAGAGCGCCTCTTATTGATCAGGTATATAACAGAGCGCCTCTTATTAATCAGGTATATAACAGAGCGCCTCTTATTAATCCGGTATATAACAGAGCGCCTCTTATTAATCAGGTATATAACAGAGCGCCTCTTATTAATCCGGTATATAACAGAGCGCCTCTTATTAATCCGGTATATAACAGAGCGCCTCTTATTAATCCAGTATATAACAGAGCGCCTCTTATTAATCCGGTATATAACAGAGCGCCTCTTATTAATCAGGTATATAACAGAGCGCCTCTTATTAATCAGGTATATAACAGAGCGCCTCTTATTAATCCGGTATATAACAGAGCGCCTCTTATTAATCAGGTATATAACAGAGCGCCTCTTATTAATCAGGTATATAACAGAGCGCCTCTTATTAATCCGGTATATAACAGAGCGCCTCTTATTAATCAGGTATATAACAGAGCGCCTCTTATTAATCCGGTATATAACAGAGCGCCTCTTATTAATCCGGTATATAACAGAGCGCCTCTTATTGATCCGGTATATAACAGAGCGCCTCTTATTGATCCGGTATATAACAGAGCGCCTCTTATTGATCCGGTATATAACAGAGCACCTCTTATTAATCAGGTATATAACAGAGCGCCTCTTATTAATCCGGTATAGAACAGAGCGCCTCTTATTAATCCGGTATATAACAGAGCGCCTCTTATTAATCCGGTATATAACAGAGCGCCTCTTATTAATCCGGTATATAACAGAGCGCCTCTTATTAATCCGGTATATAACAGAGCGCCTCTTATTAATCCGGTATATAACAGAGCGCCTCTTATTAATCCGGTATATAACAGAGCGCCTCTTATTAATCCGGTATATAACAGAGCGCCTCTTATTAATCAGGTATATAACAGAGCGCCTCTTATTAATCCGGTATAGAACAGAGCGCCTCTTATTAATCTGGTATATAACAGAGCGCCTCTTATTAATCCGGTATATAACAGAGCGCCTCTTATTAATCCGGTATATAACAGAGCGCCTCTTATTAATCCGGTATATAACAGAGCGCCTCTTATTAATCCGGTATATAACAGAGCGCCTCTTATTAATCCGGTATATAACAGAGCGCCTCTTATTAATCCGGTATATAACAGAGCGCCTCTTATTAATCCGGTATATAACAGAGCGCCTCTTATTAATCAGGTATATAACAGAGCGCCTCTTATTAATCCGGTATATAACAGAGCGCCTCTTATTAATCCGGTATATAACAGAGCGCCTCTTATTAATCAGGTATATAACAGAGCGCCTCTTATTAATCCGGTATATAACAGAGCGCCTCTTATTAATCCGGTATATAACAGAGCGCCTCTTATTAATCCGGTATATAACAGAGCGCCTCTTATTAATCAGGTATATAACAGAGCGCCTCTTATTAATCCGGTATATAACAGAGCGCCTCTTATTAATCCGGTATATAACAGAGCGCCTCTTATTAATCCGGTATATAACAGAGCGCCTCTTATTAATCCGGTATATAACAGAGCGCTTCTTATTAATCCGGTATATAACAGAGCGCTTCTTATTAATCCGGTATATAACAGAGCGCCTCTTATTAATCCGGTATATAACAGAGCGCCTCTTATTAATCCGGTATATAACAGAGCGCTTCTTATTAATCCGGTATATAACAGAGCGCCTCTTATTAATCAGGTATATAACAGAGCGCCTCTTATTAATCCGGTATAGAACAGAGCGCCTCTTATTAATCCTGTATATAACAGAGCGCCTCTTATTAATCCGGTATATAACAGAGCGCTTCTTATTAATCCGGTATATAACAGAGCGCCTCTTATTAATCCGGTATATAACAGAGCGCCTCTTATTAATCCGGTATATAACAGAGCGCCTCTTATTAATCCGGTATATAACAGAGCGCCTCTTATTAATCCGGTATAGAACAGAGTGCCTCTTATTAATCCAGTATATAACAGATCGCCTCTTATTAATCCTGTATATAACAGAGCGCTTCTTATTAATCCGGTATATAACAGAGCGCCCCTTATTAATCCGGTATATAACAGAGCGCCCCTTATTAATCCGGTATAGAACAGAGCGCCTCTTATTAATCCGGTATATAACAGAGCGCCTCTTATTGATCCGGTATATAACAGAGCGCCTCTTATTAATCCGGTATATAACAGAGCGCCTCTTATTAATCCGGTATATAACAGAGCGCCTCTTATTAATCCGGTATATAACAGAGCGCCTCTTATTAATCCGGTATATAACAGAGCGCCTCTTATTAATCAGGTATATAACAGAGCGCCTCTTATTAATCCGGTATATAACAGAGCGCCTCTTATTAATCCGGTATATAACAGAGCGCCTCTTATTAATCTGGTATATAACAGAGCGCCTCTTATTGATCCGGTATATAACAGAGCGCCTTTTATTAATCCGGTATATAACAGAGCGCCTCTTATTGATCCGGTATATAACAGAGCGCCTCTTATTAATCCGGTATATAACAGAGCACCTCTTATTGATCAGATATATAACAGAGCGCCTCTTATTAATCCGGTATATAACAGAGCACCTCTTATTAATCCGGTATATAACAGAGCGCCTCTTATTAATCCGGTATATAACAGAGTGCCTCTTATTAATCTGGTATATAACAGAGCGCCTCTTATTAATCTGGTATATAACAGAGCGCCTCTTATTAATCCGGTATATAACAGAGCGCCTCTTATTAATCAGGTATATAACAGAGCGCCTCTTATTAATCCGGTATATAACAGAGCGCCTCTTATTAATCCGGTATGTAACAGAGCGCGTCTTATTAATCCGGTATATAACAGAGCGCCTCTTATTAATCAGGTATATAACAGAGCGCCCCTTATTAATCCGGTATATAACAGAGCGCCTCTTATTAATCAGGTATATAACAGAGCGCCTCTTATTGATCCGGTATATAACAGAGCGCCTCTTATTAATCCGGTATATAACAGAGCGCCTCTTATTAATCCGATATATAACAGAGCGCCTCTTATTAATCCGGTATATAACAGAGCGGCTCTTATTAATCAGGTATATAACAGAGCGCCTCTTATTAATCAGGTATATAACAGAGCGCCTCTTATTAATCCGGTATATAACAGAGCGCCTCTTATTAATCAGGTATATAACAGAGCGCCTCTTATTAATCCGGTATATAACAGAGCGCCTCTTATTAATCCGGTATATAACAGAGCGCCTCTTATTAATCAGGTATATAACAGAGCTCCTCTTATTAATCCGGTATATAACAGAGCGCCTCTTATTAATCCGGTATATAACAGAGCGCCTCTTATTAATCCGGTATATAACAGAGCGCCTCTTATTAATCCGGCATATAACAGAGCGCCTCTTATTAATCCGGTATGTAACAGAGCGCCTCTTATTAATCCGGTATATAACAGAGCGCCTCTTATTAATCAGGTATATAACAGAGCGCCTCTTATTAATCCGTTATATAACAGAGCGCTTCTTATTAATCCGGTATATAACAGAGCGCCTCTTATTGATCCGGTATATAACAGAGCGACTCTTATTAATCTGGTATATAACAGATCGCCTCTTATTAATCCGGTATATAACAGAGCGCCTCTTATTAATCCGGTATATAACAGAGCGCCTCTTATTAATCCGGTATATAACAGAGCGCCTCTTATTAATCAGGTATATAACAGAGCGCCCCTTATTAATCCGGTATATAACAGAGCGCCTCTTATTAATCAGGTATATAACAGAGCGCCTCTTATTGATCCGGTATATAACAGAGCGCCTCTTATTAATCCGGTATATAACAGAGCGCCTCTTATTAATCCGATATATAACAGAGCGCCTCTTATTAATCCGGTATATAACAGAGCGCCTCTTATTAATCAGGTATATAACAGAGCGCCTCTTATTGATCCGGTATATAACAGAGCGCCTCTTATTAATCCGGTATATAACAGAGCGCCTCTTATTAATCTGGTATATAACAGAGCGCCTCTTATTAATCCTGTATATAACAGAGCGCCTCTTATTAATCCGGTATATAACAGAGCGCCTCTTATTAATCAGGTATATAACAGAGCGCCTCTTATTAATCTGGTATATAACAGATCGCCTCTTATTAATCCGGTATATAACAGAGCGCCTCTTATTAATCAGGTATATAACAGAGCGCCTCTTATTAATCAGGTATATAACAGAGCGCCTCTTATTGATCCGGTATATAACAGAGCGCCTCTTATTAATCCGGTATATAACAGAGCGCCTCTTATTAATCCAGTATATAACAGAGCGCCTCTTATTAATCCGGTATATAACAGAGCGCCTCTTATTAATCCGGTATATAACAGAGCGCCTCTTATTAATCCAGTATATAACAGAGCGCCTCTTATTAATCCGGTATATAACAGAGTGCCTCTTATTAATCTGGTATATAACAGAGCGCCTCTTATTAATCCGGTATATAACAGAGCGCCTCTTATTAATCCGGTATATAACAGAGCGCCTCTTATTAATCAGGTATATAACAGAGCGCCTCTTATTGATCCGGTATAAATCAGAGCGCCTCTTATTAATCCGGTATATAACAGAGCGCCTCTTATTAATCTGGTATATAACAGAGCGCCTCTTATTAATCAGGTATATAACAGAGCGCCTCTTATTAATCTGGTATATAACAGATCGCCTCTTATTAATCCGGTATATAACAGAGCGCCTCTTATTAATCCGGTATATAACAGAGCGCCTCTTATTAATCCGGTATATAACAGAGCGCCCCTTATTAATCCGGTATATAACAGAGCGCCTCTTATTAATCAGGTATATAACAGAGCGCCTCTTATTGATCCGGTATATAACAGAGCGCCTCTTATTAATCAGGTATATAACAGAGCGCCTCTTATTAATCCGGTATATAACAGAGCGCCTCTTATTAATCAGATATATAACAGAGCGCCTCTTATTAATCCGGTATATAACAGAGCGCCTCTTATTAATCCGGTATATAACAGAGCGCCTCTTATTAATCCGGTATATAACAGAGCGCCTCTTATTAATCAGATATATAACAGAGCGCCTCTTATTAATCCGGTATATAACAGAGCGCCTCTTATTGATCCGGCATATAACAGAGCGCCTCTTATTGATCAGGTATATAACAGAGCGCTTCTTATTAATCAGGTATATAACAGAGCGCCTCTTATTAATCTGGTATATAACAGAGCGCCTCTTATTAATCCGGTATATAACAGAGCGCCTCTTATTAATCCGGTATATAACAGAGCGCCTCTTATTAATCTGGTATATAACAGAGCGCCTCTTATTAATCCGGTATATAACAGAGCGCCTCTTATTAATCCGGTATATAACAGAGCGCCTCTTATTAATCAGGTATATAACAGATCGCCTCTTATTAATCCGGTATATAACAGAGCGCCTCTTATTAATCTGGTATATAACAGAGCTCCTCTTATTAATCTGGTATATAACAGAGCGCCTCTTATTAATCAGGTATATAACAGATCGCCTCTTATTAATCAGGTATATAACAGAGCGCCTCTTATTAATCTGGTATATAACAGATCGCCTCTTATTAATCCGGTATATAACAGAGCGCCTCTTATTAATCCGGTATATAACAGAGCGCCTCTTATTAATCAGGTATATAACAGAGCGCCTCTTATTAATCCGGTATATAACAGAGCGCCTCTTATTAATCCGGTATATAACAGAGCGCCTCTTATTAATCCGGTATATAACAGAGCGCCTCTTATTAATCCGGTATATAACAGAGCGCCTCTTATTAATCAGGTATATAACAGAGCGCCTCTTATTAATCCGTTATATAACAGAGCGCCTCTTATTAATCCGGTATATAACAGAGCGCCTCTTATTAATCCGGTATATAACAGAGCGCCTCTTATTAATCCGGTATATAACAGAGCGCCTGTTATTAATCCGGTATATAACAGAGCGCCTCTTATTAATCCGGTATATAACAGAGCGCCTCTTATTAATCCGGTATATAACAGAGCGCCTCTTATTAATCCGGTATATAACAGAGCGCCTCTTATTAATCCGGTATATAACAGAGCGCCCCTTATTAATCCGGTATATAACAGAGCGCCTCTTATTAATCCGGTATATAACAGAGCGCCTCTTATTAATCCGGTATATAACAGAGCGCCTCTTATTAATCCGGTATATAACAGAGCGCCTCTTATTAATCCGGTATATAACAGAGCGCCTCTTATTAATCCGGTATATAACAGAGCGCCTCTTATTAATCCGGTATATAACAGAGCGCCTCTTATTAATCCGGTATGTAACAGAGCGCCTCTTATTAATCCTGTATATAACAGAGCGCCTCTTATTAATCCGGTATATAACAGAGCGCCTCTTATTAATCCGGTATATAACAGAGCGCCTCTTATTAATCCGGTATATAACAGAGCGCCTCTTATTAATCCGGTATATAACAGAGCGCCTCTTATTAATCCGGTATATAACAGATTGCCTCTTATTAATCCGGTATATAACAGAGCGCCTCTTATTAATCCGGTATGTAACAGAGCGCCTCTTATTAATCCGGTATATAACAGAGCGCCTCTTATTGATCAGGTATATAACAGAGCGCCTCTTATTAATCCGGTATATAACAGAGCGCCTCTTATTAATCCGGTATATAACAGAGCGCCTCTTATTAATCCGGTATATAACAGAGCGCCTCTTATTAATCCGGTATATAACAGAGCGCCTCTTATTAATCCGGTATATAACAGAGCGCCTCTTATTAATCCGGTATATAACAGAGCGCCTCTTATTAATCCGGTATATAACAGAGCGCCTCTTGTTAATCCGGTATATAACAGAGCGCCTCTTATTAATCCGGTATATAACAGAGCGCCTCTTATTAATCCGGTATAGAACAGAGCGCCTCTTATTAATCAGGTATATAACAGAGCGCCTCTTATTAATCAGGTATATAACAGAGCGCCTCTTATTAATCAGGTATATAACAGAGCGCCTCTTATTAATCCGGTATGTAACAGAGCGCCTCTTATTAATCAGGTATATAACAGAGCGCCTCTTATTAATCCGGTATATAACAGAGCGCCTCTTATTAATCAGGTATATAACAGAGCGCCTCTTATTAATCTGGTATATAACAGAGCACCTCTTATTAATCCGGTATATAACAGAGCGCTTCTTATTAATCAGGTATATAACAGAGCTCCTCTTATTAATCCGGTATATAACAGAGCGCCTCTTATTAATCCGGTATATAACAGAGCGCCACTTATTAATCCGGTATATAACAGAGCGCCTCTTATTGATCCGGTATATAACAGAGCGCTTCTTATTAATCCGGTATATAACAGAGCGCCTCTTATTAATCCGGTATATAACAGAGCGCCTCTTATTAATCCGGTATATAACAGAGCGCCTCTTATTAATCAGGTATATAACAGAGCGCCTCTTATTAATCCGGTATATAACAGAGCGCCTCTTATTAATCCGGTATATAACAGAGCGCCTCTTATTAATCAGGTATATAACAGAGCGCCTCTTATTAATCCGGTATATAACAGAGCGCCTCTTATTAATCCGGTATATAACAGAGCGCCTCTTATTAATCCGGTATATAACAGAGCGCCTCTTATTAATCCGGTATATAACAGAGCGCCTCTTATTAATCCGGTATATAACAGAGCGCCTCTTATTAATCAGGTATATAACAGAGCGCCTCTTATTAATCAGGTATATAACAGAGCGCCTCTTATTAATCCGGTATGTAACAGAGCGCCTCTTATTAATCAGGTATATAACAGAGCGCCTCTTATTAATCAGGTATATAACAGAGCGCCTCTTATTAATCAGGTATATAACAGAGCGCCTCTTATTAATCCGGTATATAACAGAGCGCCTCTTATTAATCAGGTATATAACAGAGCGCCTCTTATTAATCCGGTATATAACAGAGCGCCTCTTATTGATCCGGTATATAACAGAGCGCCTCTTATTGATCCGGTATATAACAGAGCGCCTCTTATTAATCCGGTATATAACAGAGCGCCTCTTATTAATCCGGTATATAACAGAGCTCCTCTTATTAATCCGGTATATAACAGAGCTCCTCTTATTAATCCAGTATATAACTGAGCAATTATTTTATGCTTTCGTTTCAGCTCTATTAACGCAATGTACACTTTTCAGCATGTTTCATTCTCGATGGATAAGAAGTGAGTTAATGAAGAATGCATTGTGACTGGCAGGCACTCTATCCAATGACCGGCAGCCATGATTCTTCACTGGAAAGCAGCCACGCAGTCACTTTCATACGGGATCTTTATAAAGTCTTCTCTATTCACCCCCCGATCAGATAAAGCCGGGGTGTGCTCCCACTCTGATTGTCAGCATGGCCCTGCCTCAACTCAGAGGCAGAGCTGATAGTAAAGATACATGCTGGGTTCACTTGGGGGAAGGGAGACTATTTTTTGAACCCTTGGTTCTTCAAATCCAACAAGGGTTAAATAAAAATTTAATTGACCTTTAAGTTTGAAACTCACTTTCCCTGTCCTTCTCTGCCAGGAGATGATGAAGGGCCCCCTAGTGGATTGAAATGAGTAAGGCATGTCAGATCGCAGTTCTCTGTCTCGGGAATCAGATTATATGTGAGGTGCCTGTTCCTCTATACACAGCAGGGGGAGAGGGAATCCACTGCTTCATTTCTATTGGAGCCATAACCGGCCTGATTAGGGATCTGCCTGCTGGCTATGTGTAAAGACTGTCTAGTACAGCTGTGCATAAGAGGTTATCTGACTCTGCACCTCTGTCCTGGGCTATGTGTACAGACTGTCTAGTACAGCCGTGCATGAGAGGTTATCTGACTCTGCACCTCTGTCCCGGGCTATGTGTATAGACTGTCTAGTACAGCTGTGCATGAGAGGTTATCTGACTCTGCACCTCTGTCCTGGGCTATGTGTATAGACTGTCTAGTACAGCCGTGCATAAGAGGTTATCTGACTCTGCACCTCTGTCCTGGGCTATGTGTACAGACTGTCTAGTACAGCTGTGCATGAGAGGTTATCTGACTCTGCTCCTCTGTCCTGGGCTATGTGTATAGACTGTCTAGTACAGCTGTGCATGAGAGGTTATCTGACTCTGTACCTCTGTCCTGGGCTATGTGTATAGACTGTCTAGTACAGCCGTGCATGAGAGGTTATCTGACTCTGCACCTCTGTCCCAGGCTATGTGTATAGACTGTCTAGTACAGCTGTGCATGAGAGGTTATCTGACTCTGCACCTCTGTCCCGGGCTATGTGTATAGACTGTCTAGTACAGCCGTGCATGAGAGGTTATCTGACTCTGCACCTCTGCCCTGGGCTATGTGTATAGACTGTCTGTACAGCCGTGCATGAGAGGTTATCTGACTCTGTGCCTCTGTCCTGGGCTATGTGTATAGACTGTCTAGTACAGCTGTGCATGAGAGGTTATCTGACTCTGTGCCTCTGTCCTGGGCTATGTGTATAGACTGTCTAGTACAGCTGTGCATGAGAGGTTATCTGACTCTGCACCTCTGTCCTGGGCTATGTGTATAGACTGTCTAGTACAGCTGTGCATGAGAGGTTATCTGGCTCTTTACCTCTGTCCTGGGCTATGTGTATAGACTGTCTAGTACAGCCGTGCATGAGAGGTTATCTGACTCTGCACCTCTGTCCTGGGCTATGTGTATAGACTGTCTAGTACAGCTGTGCATGAGAGGTTATCTGACTCTGCACCTCTGTCCTGGGCTATGTGTACAGACTGTCTAGTACAGCTGTGCATGAGAGGTTATCTGACTCTGCACCTCTGTCCTGGGCTATGTGTACAGACTGTCTAGTACAGCTGTGCATGAGAGGTTATCTGACTCTGCACCTCTGTCCTGGGCTATGTGTATAGACTGTCTAGTACAGCTGTGCATGAGAGGTTATCTGACTCTGCACCTCTGTCCCGGGCTATGTGTATAGACTGTCTAGTACAGCCGTGCATAAGAGGTTATCTGACTCTGCACCTCTGTCCCATGCTATGTGTATAGACTGTCTAGTACAGCTGTGCATGAGAGGTTATCTGACTCTGCACCTCTGTCCTGGGCTATGTGTATAGACTGTCTAGTACAGCCGTGCATGAGAGGTTATCTGACTCTGCACCTCTGTCCCGGGCTATGTGTATAGACTGTCTAGTACAGCCGTGCATGAGAGGTTATCTGACTCTGCACCTCTGTCCTGGGCTATGTGTACAGACTGTCTAGTACAGCTGTGCATGAGAGGTTAACTGACTCTGCACCTCTGTCCTGGGCTATGTGTATAGACTGTCTGGTACAGCCGTGCATGAGAGGTTATCTGACTCTGCACCTCTGTCCCATGCTATGTGTATAGACTGTCTAGTACAGCCGTGCATGAGAGGTTATCTGACTCTGCACCTCTGTCCTGGGCTATGTGTATAGACTGTCTAGTACAGCTGTGCATGAGAGGTTATCTGACTCTGCACCTCTGTCCCGGGCTATGTGTACAGACTGTCTAGTACAGCTGTGCATGAGAGGTTATCTGACTCTGCACCTCTGTCCTGGGCTATGCGTACAGACTGTCTAGTACAGCCGTGCATGAAAGGTTATCTGGCTCTGCACCTCTGTCCCGGGCTATGTGTACAGACTGTCTAGTACAGCCGTGCATGAGAGGTTATCTGACTCTGCACCTCTGTCCCGGGCTATGTGTATAGACTGTCTAGTATAGCTGTGCATGAGAGGTTATCTGACTCTGCACCTCTGTCCTGGGCTATGTGTATAGACTGTCTGTACAGCTGTGCATGAGAGGTTATCTGACTCTGCACCTCTGTCCTGGGCTATGCGTACAGACTGTCTAGTACAGCCGTGCATGAGAGGTTATCTGACTCTGCACCTCTGTCCTGGGCTATGTGTATAGACTGTCTGTACAGCTGTGCATGAGAGGTTATCTGACTCTGCACCTCTGTCCCAGGCTATGTGTGCAGACTGTCTAGTACAGCTGTGCATGAGAGGTTATCTGACTCTGCACCTCTGTCCTGGGCTATGTGTACAGACTGTCTAGTACAGCCGTGCATGAGAGGTTATCTGACTCTGCACCTCTGTCCTGGGCTATGTGTATAGACTGTCTAGTACAGCCGTGCATGAGAGGTTATCTGACTCTGCACCTCTGTCCCGGGCTATGTGTATAGACTGTCTAGTACAGCTGTGCATGAGAGGTTATCTGACTCTGCACCTCTGTCCCGGGCTATGTGTATAGACTGTCTAGTACAGCGTGCATGAGAGGTTATCTGACTCTGCACCTCTGTCCCGGGCTATGTGTATAGACTGTCTAGTACAGCTGTGCATGAGAGGTTATCTGACTCTGCACCTCTGTCCCAGGCAATGTGTACAGACTGTCTAGTACAGCTGTGCATGAGAGGTTATCTGACTCTGCACCTCTGTCCTGGGCTATGTGTATAGACTGTCTAGTACAGCCGTGCATGAGAGGTTATCTGACTCTGCACCTCTGTCCCGGGCTATGTGTATAGACTGTCTAGTACAGCTGTGCATGAGAGGTTATCTGACTCTGCACCTCTGTCCTGGGCTATGTGTACAGACTGTCTTGTACAGCTGTACATGAGAGGTTATCTGACTCTGCACCTCTGTCCTGGGCTATGTGTATAGACTGTCTAGTACAGCTGTGCATGAGAGATTATCTGACTCTGCACCTCTGTCCCAAGCTATGTGTATAGACTGTCTTGTACAGCTGTACATGAGAGGTTATCTGACTCTGCACCTCTGTCCTGGGCTATGCGTACAGACTGTCTAGTACAGCTGTGCATGAGAGGTTATCTGACTCTGCACCTCTGTCCTGGGCTATGTGTATAGACTGTCTAGTACAGCTGTGCATGAGAGGTTATCTGACTCTGCACCTCTGCCCCGGGCTATGTGTATAGACTGTCTAGTACAGCTGTGCATGAGAGGTTATCTGACTCTGCCCCTCTGTCCTGGGCTATGTGTATAGACTGTCTAGTACAGCTGTGCATTAGAGGTTATCTGACTCTGCACCTCTGTCCTGGGCTATGTGTATAGACTGTCTAGTACAGCTGTGCATTAGAGGTTATCTGACTCTGCACCTCTGTCCTGGGCTATGTGTACAGACTGTCTAGTACAGCTGTGCATGAGAGGTTATCTGACTCTGCACCTCTGTCCTGGGCTATGTGTACAGACTGTCTAGTACAGCTGTACATGAGAGGTTATCTGACTCTGCACCTCTGTCCTGGGCTATGTGTACAGACTGTCTAGTACAGCTGAGCATGAGAGGTTATCTGACTCTGCACCTCTGTCCTGGGCTATGTGTACAGACTGTCTAGTACAGCTGTGCATGAGAGGTTATCTGACTCTGCACCTCTGTCCCGGGCTATGTGTATAGACTGTCTAGTACAGCCGTGCATGAGAGGTTATCTGACTCTGCACCTCTGTCCCGGGCTATGTGTATAGACTGTCTAGTACAGCTGTGCATGAGAGGTTATCTGACTCTGCGCCTCTGTCCTGGGCTATGTGTATAGACTGTCTAGTACAGCCGTGCATGAGAGGTTATCTGACTCTGCACCTCTGTCCCGGGCTATGTGTATAGACTGTCTAGTACAGCCGTGCATAAGAGGTTATCTGACTCTGCACCTCTGTCCCGGGCTATGTGTATAGACTGTCTAGTACAGCTGTGCATGAGAGGTTATCTGACTCTGCACCTCTGTCCCATGCTATGTGTATAGACTGTCTAGTACAGCCGTGCATGAGAGGTTATCTGACTCTGCACCTCTGTCCCGGGCTATGTGTATAGACTGTCTAGTACAGCTGTGCATGAGAGGTTATCTGACTCTGCACCTCTGTCCCGGGCTATGTGTATAGACTGTCTAGTACAGCTGTGCATGAGAGGTTATCTGACTCTGCACCTCTGTCCTGGGCTATGTGTATAGACTGTCTAGTACAGCTGTGCATGAGAGGTTATCTGACTCTGCACCTCTGTCCCGGGCTATGTGTACAGACTGTCTAGTACAGCTGTGCATGAGAGGTTATCTGACACTGCGCCTCTGTCCTGGGCTATGTGTATAGACTGTCTAGTACAGCTGTGCATGAGAGGTTATCTGACTCTGCACCTCTGTCCTGGGCTATGTGTATAGACTGTCTAGTACAGCTGTGCATGAGAGGTTATCTGACACTGCGCCTCTGTCCTGGGCTATGTGTATAGACTGTCTAGTACAGCTGTGCATGAGAGGTTATCTGACACTGCGCCTCTGTCCCGGGCTATGTGTATAGACTGTCTAGTACAGCTGTGCATGAGAGGTTATCTGACTCTGCACCTCTGTCCCAGGCTATGTGTATAGACTGTCTAGTACAGCGTGCATGAGAGGTTATCTGACTCTGCACCTCTGTCCTGGGCTATGTGTATAGACTGTCTGTACAGCTGTGTATGAGAGGTTATCTGACTCTGCACCTCTGTCCTGGGCTATGTGTATAGACTGTCTAGTACAGCCGTGCATGAGAGGTTATCTGACTCTGCACCTCTGTCCCGGGCTATGTGTATAGACTGTCTAGTACAGCTGTGCATGAGAGGTTATCTGACTCTGCACCTCAGGCCCGGGCTATGTGTATAGACTGTCTAGTACAGCTGTGCATGAGAGGTTATCTGACTCTGCACCTCTGTCCCGGGCTATGTGTATAGACTGTCTAGTACAGCCGTGCATGAGAGGTTATCTGACTCTGCACCTCTGTCCCAGGCTATGTGTATAGACTGTCTAGTACAGCTGTGCATGAGAGGTTATCTGACTCTGCACCTCTGTCCTGGGCTATGTGTATAGACTGTCTAGTACAGCCGTGCATGAGAGGTTATCTGACTCTGCTCCTCTGTCCCGGGCTATGTGTATAGACTGTCTAGTACAGCTGTGCATGAGAGGTTATCTGACTCTGGACCTCTGTCCCGGGCTATGTGTATAGACTGTCTGGTACAGCCGTGCATGAGAGGTTATCTGACTCTGCACCTCTGTCCCAGGCTATGTGTATAGACTGTCTAGTACAGCCGTGCATGAGAGGTTATCTGACTCTGCTCCTCTGTCCCGGGCTATGTGTACAGACTGTCTAGTACAGCTGTGCATGAGAGGTTATCTGACTCTGCACCTCTGTCCCGGGCTATGTGTATAGACTGTCTAGTACAGCTGTGCATGAGAGGTTATCTGACTCTGCACCTCTGTCCCGGGCTATGTGTATAGACTGTCTAGTACAGCTGTGCATGAGAGGTTATCTGACTTTGCACCTCTGTCCCGGGCTATGTGTATAGACTGTCTAGTACAGCCGTGCATGAGAGGTTATCTGACTCTGCACCTCTGTCCCGGGCTATGTGTATAGACTGTCTAGTACAGCTGTGCATGAGAGGTTATCTGACTCTGCACCTCTGTCCCGGGCTATGTGTATAGACTGTCTAGTACAGCTGTGCATGAGAGGTTATCTGACTCTGCACCTCTGTCCTGGGCTATGTGTACAGACTGTCTAGTACAGCTGTGCATGAGAGGTTATCTGACTCTGCACCTCTGTCCCGGGCTATGTGTATAGACTGTCTAGTACAGCTGTGCATGAGAGGTTATCTGACTCTGCACCTCTGTCCCAGGCTATGTGTATAGACTGTCTAGTACAGCCGTGCCTGAGAGGTTATCTGACTCTGCCCCTCTGTCCTGGGCTATGTGTATAGACTGTCTAGTACAGCTGTGCATGAAAGGTTATCTGACTCTGCTCCTCTGTCCTGGGCTATGTGTATAGACTGTCTAGTACAGCTGTGCATGAGAGGTTATCTGACTCTGCACCTCTGTCCTGGGCTATGTGTATAGACTGTCTAGTACAGCTGTGCATTAGAGGTTATCTGACTCTGCACCTCTGTCCTGGGCTATGTGTATAGACTGTCTAGTACAGCTGTGCATGAGAGGTTATCTGACTCTGCACCTCTGTCCCGGGCTATGTGTATAGACTGTCTAGTACAGCTGTGCATTAGAGGTTATCTGACTCTGCACCTCTGTCCCGGGCTATGTGTATAGACTGTCTAGTACAGCTGTGCATTAGAGGTTATCTGACTCTGGTCCTCTGTCCTGGGCTATGTGTATAGACTGTCTAGTACAGCCGTGCATGAGAGGTTATCTGACTCTGCACCTCTGTCCCGGGCTATGTGTATAGACTGTCTAGTACAGCTGTGCATGAGAGGTTATCTGACTCTGCACCTCTGTCCTGGGCTATGTGTACAGACTGTCTAGTACAGCTGTGCATGAGAGGTTATCTGACTCTGCACCTCTGTCCTGGGCTATGTGTATAGACTGTCTAGTACAGCTGTGCATGAGAGGTTATCTGACTCTGCACCTCTGTCCTGGGCTATGTGTATAGACTGTCTAGTACAGCCGTGCATGAGAGGTTATCTGACTCTGCACCTCTGTCCTGGGCTATGTGTATAGACTGTCTAGTACAGCCGTGCATGAGAGGTTATCTGACTCTGCACCTCTGTCCTGGGCTATGTGTATAGACTGTCTAGTACAGCTGTGCATGAGAGGTTATCTGACTCTGCACCTCTGTCCTGGGCTATGTGTATAGACTGTCTAGTACAGCTGTGCATGAGAGGTTATCTGACTCTGCACCTCTGTCCTGGGCTATGTGTATAGACTGTCTAGTACAGCTGTGCATGAGAGGTTATCTGACTCTGCACCTCTGTCCTGGGCTATGTGTATAGACTGTCTATTACAGCTGTGCATGAGAGGTTATCTGACTCTGCCCCTCTGTCCTGGGCTATGTGTATAGACTGTCTAGTACAGCTGTGCATTAGAGGTTATCTGACTCTGCACCTCTGTCCTGGGCTATGTGTACAGACTGTCTAGTACAGCTTTGCATGAGAGGTTATCTGACTCTGCACCTCTGTCCTGGGCTATGTGTATAGACTGTCTAGTACAGCTGTGCATGAGAGGTTATCTGACTCTGCTCCTCTGTCCCGGGCTATGTGTACAGACTGTCTAGTACAGCCGTGCATGAGAGGTTATCTGACTCTGCACCTCTGTCCTGGGCTATGTGTACAGACTGTCTAGTACAGCTGTGCATGAGAGGTTATCTGACTCTGCACCTCTGTCCCGGGCTATGTGTATAGACTGTCTAGTACAGCCGTGCATGAGAGGTTATCTGACTCTGCGCCTCTGTCCTGGGCTATGTGTATAGACTGTCTAGTACAGCCGTGCATAAGAGGTTATCTGACTCTGCACCTCTGTCCCGGGCTATGTGTATAGACTGTCTAGTACAGCTGTGCATGAGAGGTTATCTGACTCTGCACCTCTGTCCCGGGCTTTGTGTATAGACTGTCTAGTACAGCCGTGCATGAGAGGTTATCTGACTCTGCACCTCTGTCCTGGGCTATGTGTATAGACTGTCTAGTACAGCTGTGCATGAGAGGTTATCTGACTCTGCGCCTCTGTCCTGGGCTATGTGTATAGACTGTCTAGTACAGCCGTGCATAAGAGGTTATCTGACTCTGCACCTCTGTCCCATGCTATGTGTATAGACTGTCTGTACAGCTGTGTATGAGAGGTTATCTGACTCTGCACCTCTGTCCTGGGCTATGTGTATAGACTGTCTAGTACAGCCATGCATGAGAGGTTATCTGACTCTGCACCTCTGTCCCGGGCTATGTGTATAGACTGTCTAGTACAGCCATGCATGAGAGGTTATCTCACTCTGCACCTCTGTCCCGGGCTATGTGTATAGACTGTCTAGTACAGCCGTGCATGAGAGGTTATCTGACTCTGCACCTCTGTCCCGGGCTATGTGTATAGACTGTCTAGTACAGCTGTGCATGAGAGGTTATCTGACTCTGCACCTCTGTCCCGGGCTATGTGTATAGACTGTCTAGTACAGCTGTGCATGAGAGGTTATCTGACTCTGCACCTCTGTCCTGGGCTATGTGTATAGACTGTCTAGTACAGCCGTGCATGAGAGGTTATCTGACTCTGCTCCTCTGTCCCGGGCTATGTGTACAGACTGTCTAGTACAGCTGTGCATGAGAGGTTATCTGACACTGCGCCTCTGTCCTGGGCTATGTGTATAGACTGTCTAGTACAGCTGTGCATGAGAGGTTATCTGACTCTGGACCTCTGTCCCGGGCTATGTGTATAGACTGTCTAGTACAGCCGTGCATGAGAGGTTATCTGACTCTGCACCTCTGTCCCGGGCTATGTGTATAGACTGTCTAGTACAGCTGTGCATGAGAGGTTATCTGACTTTGCACCTCTGTCCCGGGCTATGTGTACAGACTGTCTAGTACAGCTGTGCATGAGAGGTTATCTGACTCTGCACCTCTGTCCTGGGCTATGTGTATAGACTGTCTAGTACAGCCGTGCCTGAGAGGTTATCTGACTCTGCACCTCTGTCCTGGGCTATGTGTATAGACTGTCTAGTACAGCTGTACATGAGAGGTTATCTGACTCTGCGCCTCTGTCCCGGGCTATGTGTATAGACTGTCTAGTACAGCCGTGCATGAGAGGTTATCTGACTCTGCGCCTCTGTCCCGGGCTATGTGTATAGACTGTCTAGTACAGCCGTGCATGAGAGGTTATCTGACTCTGCGCCTCTGTCCTGGGCTATGTGTATAGACTGTCTAGTACAGCCGTGCATAAGAGGTTATCTGACTCTGCACCTCTGTCCCAGGCTATGTGTATAGACTGTCTAGTACAGCTGTGCATGAGAGGTTATCTGACTCTGCACCTCTGTCCTGGGCTATGTGTATAGACTGTCTAGTACAGCCGTGCCTGAGAGGTTATCTGACTCTGCACCTCTGTCCTGGGCTATGTGTATAGACTGTCTAGTACAGCTGTGCATGAGAGGTTATCTGACTCTGCACCTCTGTCCTGGGCTATGTGTATAGACTGTCTAGTACAGCCGTGCATGAGAGGTTATCTGACTCTGCTCCTCTGTCCTGGGCTATGTGTATAGACTGTCTAGTACAGCTGTGCATGAGAGGTTATCTGACTCTGCACCTCTGTCCCGGGCTATGTGTAAAGACTGTCTAGTACAGCTGTGCATGAGAGGTTATCTGGCTCTGCACCTCTGTCCTGGGCTATGTGTATAGACTGTCTAGTACAGCTGTGCATGAGAGGTTATCTGACTCTGCACCTCTGTCCTGGGCTATGTGTATAGACTGTCTAGTACAGCCGTGCATGAGAGGTTATCTGACTCTGCTCCTCTGTCCTGGGCTATGTGTATAGACTGTCTAGTACAGCTGTGCATGAAAGGTTATCTGACTCTGCTCCTCTGTCCTGGGCTATGTGTATAGACTGTCTAGTACAGCTGTGCATTAGAGGTTATCTGACTCTGCACCTCTGTCCTGGGCTATGTGTATAGACTGTCTAGTACAGCTGTGCATGAGAGGTTATCTGACTCTGCACCTCTGTCCCGGGCTATGTGTATAGACTGTCTAGTACAGCTGTGCATGAGAGGTTATCTGACTCTGCACCTCTGTCCTGGGCTATGTGTATAGACTGTCTAGTACAGCTGTGCATTAGAGGTTATCTGACTCTGCACCTCTGTCCCGGGCTATGTGTACAGACTGTCTAGTACAGCTGTGCATGAGAGGTTATCTGACTCTGCACCTCTGTCCCGGGCTATGTGTATAGACTGTCTAGTACAGCTGTGCATGAGAGGTTATCTGACTCTGCACCTCTGTCCTGGGCTATGTGTATAGACTGTCTAGTACAGCTGTACATGAGAGGTTATCTGACTCTGCACCTCTGTCCTGGGCTATGTGTATAGACTGTCTAGTACAGCTGTGCATGAGAGGTTATCTGACTCTGCACCTCTGTCCTGGGCTATGTGTATAGACTGTCTAGTACAGCCGTGCATGAGAGGTTATCTGACTCTGCACCTCTGTCCTGGGCTATGTGTATAGACTGTCTAGTACAGCTGTGCATGAGAGGTTATCTGACTCTGCACCTCTGTCCTGGGCTATGTGTATAGACTGTCTAGTACAGCTGTGCATGAGAGGTTATCTGACTCTGCACCTCTGTCCTGGGCTATGTGTATAGACTGTCTAGTACAGCTGTGCATGAGAGGTTATCTGACTCTGCACCTCTGTCCTGGGCTATGTGTATAGACTGTCTAGTACAGCCGTGCATGAGAGGTTATCTGACTCTGCACCTCTGTCCTGGGCTATGTGTATAGACTGTCTAGTACAGCTGTGCATGAGAGGTTATCTGACTCTGCACCTCTGTCCTGGGCTATGTGTATAGACTGTCTAGTACAGCTGTGCATGAGAGGTTATCTGACTCTGCACCTCTGTCCCGGGCTATGTGTAAAGACTGTCTAGTACAGCTGTGCATGAGAGGTTATCTGGCTCTGCACCTCTGTCCCGGGCTATGTGTACAGACTGTCTAGTACAGCCGTGCATGAGAGGTTATCTGACTCTGCTCCTCTGTCCCGGGCTATGTGTATAGACTGTCTAGTACAGCTGTGCATGAGAGGTTATCTGACTCTGCACCTCTGTCCCGGGCTATGTGTATAGACTGTCTAGTACAGCCGTGCATGAGAGGTTATCTGACTCTGCTCCTCTGTCCCGGGCTATGTGTATAGACTGTCTAGTACAGCTGTGCATGAAAGGTTATCTGACTCTGCTCCTCTGTCCTGGGCTATGTGTATAGACTGTCTAGTACAGCTGTGCATTAGAGGTTATCTGACTCTGCACCTCTGTCCTGGGCTATGTGTATAGACTGTCTAGTACAGCTGTGCATGAGAGGTTATCTGACTCTGCACCTCTGTCCTGGGCTATGTGTATAGACTGTCTAGTACAGCCGTGCATGAGAGGTTATCTGACTCTGCACCTCTGTCCTGGGCTATGTGTATAGACTGTCTAGTACAGCCATGCATGAGGGGTTATCTGACTCTGCACCTCTGTCCTGGGCTATGTGTATAGACTGTCTAGTACAGCTGTGCATTAGAGGTTATCTGACTCTGCACCTCTGTCCCGGGCTATGTGTACAGACTGTCTAGTACAGCTGTGCATGAGAGGTTATCTGACTCTGCACCTCTGTCCCGGGCTATGTGTATAGACTGTCTAGTACAGCTGTGCATTAGAGGTTATCTGACTCTGCACCTCTGTCCCGGGCTATGTGTATAGACTGTCTAGTACAGCCGTGCATGAGAGGTTATCTGACTCTGCACCTCTGTCCTGGGCTATGTGTATAGACTGTCTAGTACAGCTGTGCATGAGAGGTTATCTGACTCTGCACCTCTGTCCTGGGCTATGTGTATAGACTGTCTAGTACAGCCGTGCATGAGAGGTTATCTGACTCTGCACCTCTGTCCTGGGCTATGTGTATAGACTGTCTAGTACAGCTGTGCATGAGAGGTTATCTGACTCTGCACCTCTGTCCTGGGCTATGTGTATAGACTGTCTAGTACAGCTGTGCATGAGAGGTTATCTGACTCTGCACCTCTGTCCTGGGCTATGTGTATAGACTGTCTAGTACAGCTGTGCATGAGAGGTTATCTGACTCTGCACCTCTGTCCTGGGCTATGTGTATAGACTGTCTAGTACAGCTGTGCATGAGAGGTTATCTGACTCTGCACCTCTGTCCTGGGCTATGTGTATAGACTGTCTAGTACAGCCGTGCATGAGAGGTTATCTGACTCCTCCCCTCTGTCCCGGGCTATGTGTATAGACTGTCTAGTACAGCTGTGCATGAGAGGTTATCTGACTCTGCACCTCTGTCCCGGGCTATGTGTATAGACTGTCTAGTACAGCTGTGCATGAGAGGTTATCTGACTCTGCACCTCTGTCCTGGGCTATGTGTATAGACTGTCTAGTACAGCTGTGCATGAGAGGTTATCTGACTCTGCACCTCTGTCCCGGGCTATGTGTACAGACTGTCTAGTACAGCTGTGCATGAGAGGTTATCTGACTCTGCACCTCTGTCCCGGGCTATGTGTATAGACTGTCTAGTACAGCCGTGCATGAGAGGTTATCTGACTCTGCACCTCTGTCCCGGGCTATGTGTATAGACTGTCTAGTACACCTGTGCATGAGAGGTTTTCTGACTCTGCACCTCTGTCCTAGGCTATGTGTATAGACTGTCTAGTACAGCCGTGCATGAGAGGTTATCTGACTCTGCACCTCTGTCCCAGGCTATGTGTATAGACTGTCTAGTACAGCCGTGCATGAGAGGTTATCTGACTCTGCACCTCTGTCCTGGGCTATGTGTACAGACTGTCTAGTACAGCCGTGCATGAGAGGTTATCTGACTCTGTACCTCTGTCCTGGGCTATGTGTATAGACTGTCTAGTACAGCTGTGCATGAGAGGTTATCTGACTCTGCACCTCTGTCCTGGGCTATGTGTATAGACTGTCTAGTACAGCCATGCATGAGAGGTTATCTCACTCTGCACCTCTGTCCCGGGCTATGTGTATAGACTGTCTAGTACAGCCGTGCATGAGAGGTTATCTGACTCTGCACCTCTGTCCCGGGCTATGTGTATAGACTGTCTAGTACAGCTGTGCATGAGAGGTTATCTGACTCTGCACCTCTGTCCCGGGCTATGTGTATAGACTGTCTAGTACAGCTGTGCATGAGAGGTTATCTGATTCTGCACCTCTGTCCTGGGCTATGTGTAAAGACAGTCTAGTACAGCCGTGCATGAGAGGTTATCTGACTCTGCTCCTCTGTCCTGGGCTATGTGTATAGACTGTCTAGTACAGCTGTGCATGAGAGGTTATCTGACTCTGCACCTCTGTCCTGGGCTATGTGTATAGACTGTCTAGTACAGCTGTGCATGAGAGGTTATCTGATTCTGCACCTCTGTCCTGGGCTATGTGTACAGACTGTCTAGTACAGCTGTGCATGAGAGGTTATCTGACTCTGCACCTCTGTCCCGGGCTATGTGTATAGACTGTCTAGTACAGCTGTGCATGAGAGGTTATCTGACTCTGCACCTCTGTCCTGTGCTATGTGTATAGACTGTCTGTACAGCTGTGCATGAGAGGTTATCTGACTCTGCACCTCTGTCCCGGGCTATGTGTACAGACTGTCTAGTACAGCTGTGCATGAGAGGTTATCTGACTCTGCACCTCTGTCCCGGGCTATGTGTATAGACTGTCTAGTACAGCTGTGTATGAGAGGTTATCTGACTCTGCACCTCTGTCCAGAGCTATGTGTACAGACTGTCTAGTACAGCCGTGCATGAGAGGTTATCTGACTCTGCACCTCTGTCCCAGGCTATGTGTATAGACTGTCTAGTACAGCTGTGCATGAGAGGTTATCTGACTCTGCACCTCTGTCCTGGGCTATGTGTATAGACTGTCTAGTACAGACCGTGCATGAGAGGTTATCTGACTCTGCACCTCTGTCCTGGGCTATGTGTATAGACTGTCTAGTACAGCTGTGCATGAGAGGTTATCTGACTCTGCACCTCTGTCCTGGGCTATGTGTATAGACTGTCTAGTACAGCTGTGCATGAGAGGTTATCTGACTCTGCACCTCTGTCCTGTGCTATGTGTATAGACTGTCTGTACAGCTGTGCATGAGAGGTTATCTGACTCTGCACCTCTGTCCCGGGCTATGTGTATAGACTGTCTAGTACAGCTGTGCATGAGAGGTTATCTGACTCTGCACCTCTGTCCCGGGCTATGTGTATAGACTGTCTAGTACAGCCGTGCATGAGAGGTTATCTGACTCTGCACCTCTGTCCCGGGCTATGTGTATAGACTATCTAGTACAGCTGTGCATGAGAGGTTATCTGACTCTGCTCCTCTGTCCCAGGCTATGTGTACAGACTGTCTAGTACAGCTGTGCATGAGAGGTTATCTGACTCTGTACCTCTGTCCCGGGCTATGTGTACAGACTGTCTAGTACAGCCGTGCATGAGAGGTTATCTGACTCTGCTCCTCTGTCCCAGGCTATGTGTACAGACTGTCTAGTACAGCTGTGCATGAGAGGTTATCTGACTCTGTACCTCTGTCCCGGGCTATGTGTACAGACTGTCTAGTACAGCTGTACACGAGAGGTTATCTGACTCTGCACCTCTGTCCCGGGCTATGTGTATAGACTGTCTAGTACCGCTGTGCATGAGAGGTTATCTGACTCTGTACCTCTGTCCCGGGCTATGTGTACAGACTGTCTAGTACAGCTGTACACGAGAGGTTATCTGACTCTGCACCTCTGTCCCGGGCTATGTGTATAGACTGTCTAGTACCGCTGTGCATGAGAGGTTATCTGACTCTGCACCTCTGTCCCGGGCTATGTGTACAGACTGTCTAGTACAGCTGTGCATGAGAGGTTATCTGACTCTGCACCTCTGTCCCGGGCTATGTGTATAGACTGTCTAGTACAGCTGTACATGAGAGGTTATCTGACTCTGCACCTCTGTCCCGGGCTATGTGTATAGACTGTCTAGTACAGCTGTGCATGAGAGGTTATCTCACTCTGCACCTCTGTCCCGGGCTATGTGTATAGACTGTCTAGTACAGCCGTGCATGAGAGGTTATCTGACTCTGCACCTCTGTCTCGGGCTGTGTGTATGGACTGTCTAGTACAGCCGTGCATGAGAGGTTATCTGACTCTGCACCTCTGTCCCGGGCTATGTGTATAGACTGTCTAGTACAGCCGTGCATGAGAGGTTATCTGACTCTGCACCTCTGTCCTGGGCTATGTGTATAGACTGTCTAGTACAGCTGTGCATGAGAGGTTATCTGACTCTGCACTTCTGTCCTGGGCTATGTGTATAGACTGTCTAGTACAGCTGTGCATGAGAGGTTATCTGACTCTGCACCTCTGTCCTGGGCTATGTGTATAGACTGTCTAGTACAGCTGTGCATGAGAGGTTATCTGACTCTGCACCTCTGTCCTGGGCTATGTGTATAAACTGTCTAGTACAGCCGTGCATGAGAGGTTATCTGACTCTGCACCTCTGTCCCGGGCTATGTGTATAGACTGTCTAGTACAGCCGTGCATGAGAGGTTATCTGACTCTGCACCTCTGTCCTGGGCTATGTGTATAGACTGTCTAGTACAGCCGTGCATGAAACGTTATCTGACTCTGCACCTCTGTCCTGGGCTATGTGTATAGACTGTCTAGTACAGCTGTGCATGAGAGGTTATCTGACTCTGCACCTCTGTCCCATGCTATGTGTATAGACTGTCTAGTACAGCTGTGCATGAGAGGTTATCTGACTCTGCACCTCTGTCCTGGGCTATGTGTATAGACTGTCTGTACAGCTGTGTATGAGAGGTTATCTGACTCTGCACCTCTGTCCCAGGCTATGTGTATAGACTGTCTAGTACAGCTGTGCATGAGAGGTTATCTGACTCTGCACCTCTGTCCTGGGCTATGTGTATAGACTGTCTAGTACAGCCGTGCATGAAACGTTATCTGACTCTGCACCTCTGTCCTGGGCTATGTGTATAGACTGTCTAGTACAGCCGTGCATGAGAGGTTATCTGACTCTGCACCTCTGTCCTGGGCTATGTGTATAGACTGTCTAGTACAGCTGTGCATGAGAGGTTATCTGACTCTGCACCTCTGTCCTGGGCTATGTGTATAGACTGTCTAGTACAGCCGTGCATGAGAGGTTATCTCACTCTGCACCTCTGTCCCAGGCTATGTGTACAGACTGTCTAGTACAGCTGTGCATGAGAGGTTATCTGACTCTGCACCTCTGTCCCGGGCTATGTGTATAGACTGTCTAGTACAGCCGTGCATGAAACGTTATCTGACTCTGCACCTCTGTCCTGGGCTATGTGTATAGACTGTCTAGTACAGCCGTGCATGAGAGGTTATCTGACTATGCACCTCTGTCCTGGGCTATGTGTATAGACTGTCTAGTACAGCCGTGCATGAGAGGTTATCTGGCTCTTTACCTCTGTCCTGGGCTATGTGTATAGACTGTCTAGTACAGCTGTGCATGAGAGGTTATCTGACTCTGCACCTCTGTCCTGGGCTATGTGTATAGACTGTCTAGTACAGCCGTGCATGAGAGGTTATCTGACTCTGCACCTCTGTCCCGGGCTATGTGTATAGACTGTCTAGTACAGCTGTGCATGAGAGGTTATCTGACTCTGCACCTCTGTCCTGGGCTATGTGTATAGACTGTCTAGTACAGCCGTGCATGAGAGGTTATCTGACTCTGCACCTCTGTCCTGGGCTATGTGTATAGACTGTCTAGTACAGCTGTGCATGAGAGGTTATCTGACTCTGCTCCTCTGTCCTGGGCTATGTGTATAGACTGTCTAGTACAGCTGTGCATGAGAGGTTATCTGACTCTGCACCTCTGTCCTGGACTATGTGTATAGACTGTCTAGTGCAGCTGTGCATGAGAGGTTATCTGACTCTGCACCTCTGTCCTGGGCTATGTGTATAGACTGTCTAGTACAGCTGTGCATGAGAGGTTATCTGACTCTGCACCTCTGTCCTGGGCTATGTGTATAGACTGTCTAGTACAGCTGTGCATGAGAGGTTATCTGACTCTGCACCTCTGTCCCAGGCTATGTGTATAGACTGTCTAGTACAGCTGTGCATGAGAGGTTATCTGACTTTGTACCTCTGTCCAGGGCTATGTGTATAGACTGTCTAGTACAGCTGTGCATGAGAGGTTATCTGACTCTGCACCTCTGTCCCAGGCTATGTGTATAGACTGTCTAGTACAGCTGTGCATGAGAGGTTATCTGACTCTGCACCTCTGTCCTGGGCTATGTGTATAGACTGTCTAGTACAGCTGTGCATGAGAGGTTATCTGACTCTGCACCTCTGTCCCGGGCTATGTGTATAGACTGTCTAGTACAGCCGTGCATGAGAGGTTATCTGACTCTGCACCTCTGTCCCGGGCTATGTGTATAGACTATCTAGTACAGCTGTGCATGAGAGGTTATCTGACTCTGCTCCTCTGTCCCAGGCTATGTGTACAGACTGTCTAGTACAGCTGTGCATGAGAGGTTATCTGACTCTGTACCTCTGTCCCGGGCTATGTGTACAGACTGTCTAGTACAGCCGTGCATGAGAGGTTATCTGACTCTGCTCCTCTGTCCCAGGCTATGTGTACAGACTGTCTAGTACAGCTGTGCATGAGAGGTTATCTGACTCTGTACCTCTGTCCCGGGCTATGTGTACAGACTGTCTAGTACAGCTGTACACGAGAGGTTATCTGACTCTGCACCTCTGTCCCGGGCTATGTGTATAGACTGTCTAGTACCGCTGTGCATGAGAGGTTATCTGACTCTGTACCTCTGTCCCGGGCTATGTGTACAGACTGTCTAGTACAGCTGTACACGAGAGGTTATCTGACTCTGCACCTCTGTCCCGGGCTATGTGTATAGACTGTCTAGTACCGCTGTGCATGAGAGGTTATCTGACTCTGCACCTCTGTCCCGGGCTATGTGTACAGACTGTCTAGTACAGCTGTGCATGAGAGGTTATCTGACTCTGCACCTCTGTCCCGGGCTATGTGTATAGACTGTCTAGTACAGCTGTACATGAGAGGTTATCTGACTCTGCACCTCTGTCCCGGGCTATGTGTATAGACTGTCTAGTACAGCTGTGCATGAGAGGTTATCTGACTCTGCACCTCTGTCCCGGGCTATGTGTATAGACTGTCTAGTACAGCTGTGCATGAGAGGTTATCTGACTCTGCACCTCTGTCCCGGGCTATGTGTATAGACTGTCTAGTACAGCCGTGCATGAGAGGTTATCTGACTCTGCACCTCTGTCTCGGGCTGTGTGTATGGACTGTCTAGTACAGCCGTGCATGAGAGGTTATCTGACTCTGCACCTCTGTCCCGGGCTATGTGTATAGACTGTCTAGTACAGCCGTGCATGAGAGGTTATCTGACTCTGCACCTCTGTCCTGGGCTATGTGTATAGACTGTCTAGTACAGCTGTGCATGAGAGGTTATCTGACTCTGCACTTCTGTCCTGGGCTATGTGTATAGACTGTCTAGTACAGCTGTGCATGAGAGGTTATCTGACTCTGCACCTCTGTCCTGGGCTATGTGTATAGACTGTCTAGTACAGCTGTGCATGAGAGGTTATCTGACTCTGCACCTCTGTCCTGGGCTATGTGTATAAACTGTCTAGTACAGCCGTGCATGAGAGGTTATCTGACTCTGCACCTCTGTCCCGGGCTATGTGTATAGACTGTCTAGTACAGCCGTGCATGAGAGGTTATCTGACTCTGCACCTCTGTCCTGGGCTATGTGTATAGACTGTCTAGTACAGCCGTGCATGAAACGTTATCTGACTCTGCACCTCTGTCCTGGGCTATGTGTATAGACTGTCTAGTACAGCTGTGCATGAGAGGTTATCTGACTCTGCACCTCTGTCCCATGCTATGTGTATAGACTGTCTAGTACAGCTGTGCATGAGAGGTTATCTGACTCTGCACCTCTGTCCTGGGCTATGTGTATAGACTGTCTGTACAGCTGTGTATGAGAGGTTATCTGACTCTGCACCTCTGTCCCAGGCTATGTGTATAGACTGTCTAGTACAGCTGTGCATGAGAGGTTATCTGACTCTGCACCTCTGTCCTGGGCTATGTGTATAGACTGTCTAGTACAGCCGTGCATGAAACGTTATCTGACTCTGCACCTCTGTCCTGGGCTATGTGTATAGACTGTCTAGTACAGCCGTGCATGAGAGGTTATCTGACTCTGCACCTCTGTCCTGGGCTATGTGTATAGACTGTCTAGTACAGCTGTGCATGAGAGGTTATCTGACTCTGCACCTCTGTCCTGGGCTATGTGTATAGACTGTCTAGTACAGCCGTGCATGAGAGGTTATCTCACTCTGCACCTCTGTCCCAGGCTATGTGTACAGACTGTCTAGTACAGCTGTGCATGAGAGGTTATCTGACTCTGCACCTCTGTCCCGGGCTATGTGTTTAGACTGTCTAGTACAGCCGTGCATGAAACGTTATCTGACTCTGCACCTCTGTCCTGGGCTATGTGTATAGACTGTCTAGTACAGCCGTGCATGAGAGGTTATCTGACTATGCACCTCTGTCCTGGGCTATGTGTATAGACTGTCTAGTACAGCCGTGCATGAGAGGTTATCTGGCTCTTTACCTCTGTCCTGGGCTATGTGTATAGACTGTCTAGTACAGCTGTGCATGAGAGGTTATCTGACTCTGCACCTCTGTCCTGGGCTATGTGTATAGACTGTCTAGTACAGCCGTGCATGAGAGGTTATCTGACTCTGCACCTCTGTCCCGGGCTATGTGTATAGACTGTCTAGTACAGCTGTGCATGAGAGGTTATCTGACTCTGCACCTCTGTCCTGGGCTATGTGTATAGACTGTCTAGTACAGCCGTGCATGAGAGGTTATCTGACTCTGCACCTCTGTCCTGGGCTATGTGTATAGACTGTCTAGTACAGCTGTGCATGAGAGGTTATCTGACTCTGCTCCTCTGTCCTGGGCTATGTGTATAGACTGTCTAGTACAGCTGTGCATGAGAGGTTATCTGACTCTGCACCTCTGTCCTGGACTATGTGTATAGACTGTCTAGTGCAGCTGTGCATGAGAGGTTATCTGACTCTGCACCTCTGTCCTGGGCTATGTGTATAGACTGTCTAGTACAGCTGTGCATGAGAGGTTATCTGACTCTGCACCTCTGTCCTGGGCTATGTGTATAGACTGTCTAGTACAGCTGTGCATGAGAGGTTATCTGACTCTGCACCTCTGTCCCAGGCTATGTGTATAGACTGTCTAGTACAGCTGTGCATGAGAGGTTATCTGACTCTGTACCTCTGTCCAGGGCTATGTGTATAGACTGTCTAGTACAGCTGTGCATGAGAGGTTATCTGACTCTGCACCTCTGTCCCAGGCTATGTGTATAGACTGTCTAGTACAGCTGTGCATGAGAGGTTATCTGACTCTGCACCTCTGTCCTGGGCTATGTGTATAGACTGTCTAGTACAGCCGTGCATGAGAGGTTATCTGACTCTGCACCTCTGTCTCGGGCTGTGTGTATAGACTGTCTAGTACAGCCGTGCATGAGAGGTTATCTGACTCTGCACCTCTGTCCCAGGCTATGTGTATAGACTGTCTAGTACAGCTGTGCATGAGAGGTTATCTGACTCTGTACCTCTGTCCAGGGCTATGTGTATAGACTGTCTAGTACAGCTGTGCATGAGAGGTTATCTGACTCTGCACCTCTGTCCTGGGCTATGTGTATAGACTGTCTAGTACAGCTGTGCATGAGAGGTTATCTGACTCTGCACCTCTGTCCTGGGCTATGTGTATAGACTGTCTAGTACAGCCGTGCATGAGAGGTTATCTGACTCTGCGCCTCTGTCCCAGGCTATGTGTATAGACTGTCTAGTACAGCTGTGCATGAGAGGTTATCTGACTCTGCACCTCTGTCCCGGGCTATGTATATAGACTGTCTAGTACAGCCGTGCATGAGAGGTTATCTGACTCTGCCCCTCTGTCCTGGGCTATGTGTATAGACTGTCTGTACAGCCGTGCATGAGAGGTTATCTGACTCTGCACCTCTGTCCCGGGCTATGTGTATAGACTGTCTAGTACAGCTGTGCATGAGAGGTTATCTGACTCTGCACCTCTGTCCCGGGCTATGTGTACAGACTGTCTAGTACAGCTGTGCATGAGAGGTTATCTGACTCTGCACCTCTGTCCTGGGCTATGTGTATAGACTGTCTAGTACAGCTGTGCATGAGAGGTTATCTGACTCTGCACCTCTGTCCTGGGCTATGTGTATAGACTGTCTAGTACAGCTGTGCATGAGAGGTTATCTGACTCTGCTCCTCTGTCCCGGGCTATGTGTATAGACTGTCTAGTACAGCTGTGCATGAGAGGTTATCTGACTCTGCACCTCTGTCCTGGGCTATGTGTATAGACTGTCTAGTACAGCCGTGCATGAGAGGTTATCTGACTCTGCTCCTCTGTCCTGGGCTATGTGTATAGACTGTCTAGTACAGCTGTGCATGAGAGGTTATCTGACTCTGCACCTCTGTCCTGGGCTATGTGTATAGACTGTCTAGTACAGCTGTGCATGAGAGGTTATCTGACTCTGCACCTCTGTCCCAGGCTATGTGTATAGACTGTCTAGTACAGCCGTGCATGAGAGGTTATCTGACTCTGCACCTCTGTCCTGGGCTATGTGTATAGACTGTCTAGTACAGCTGTGCATGAGAGGTTATCTGACTCTGCACCTCTGTCCCGGGCTATGTGTACAGACTGTCTAGTACAGCTGTACATGAGAGGTTATCTGACTCTGCACCTCTGTCCTGGGCTATGTGTATAGACTGTCTAGTACAGCTGTACATGAGAGGTTATCTGACTCTGCACCTCTGTCCTGGGCTATGTGTATAGACTGTCTATTACAGCTGTGCATGAGAGGTTATCTGACTCTGCTCCTCTGTCCCGGGCTATGTGTATAGACTGTCTAGTACAGCTGTACATGAGAGGTTATCTGACTCTGCTCCTCTGTCCCGGGCTATGTGTATAGACTGTCTAGTACAGCCGTGCATGAGAGGTTATCTGACTCTGCACCTCTGTCCTGTGCTATGTGTATAGACTGTCTGTACAGCTGTGCATGAGAGGTTATCTGACTCTGCACCTCTGTCCCAGGCTATGTGTATAGACTGTCTAGTACAGCTGTGCATGAGAGGTTATCTGACTCTGCACCTCTGTCCCGGGCTATGTGTATAGACTGTCTAGTACAGCCGTGCATGAGAGGTTATCTGACTCTGCACCTCTGTCCTGGGCTATGTGTATAGACTGTCTAGTACAGCTGTGCATGAGAGGTTATCTGACTCTGCACCTCTGTCCTGGGCTATGTGTATAGACTGTCTAGTACAGCTGTACATGAGAGGTTATCTGACTCTGCACCTCTGTCCTGGGCTATGTGTATAGACTGTCTAGTACAGCCGTGCATGAGAGGTTATCTGACTCTGCTCCTCTGTCCTGGGCTATGTGTACAGACTGTCTAGTACAGCCGTGCATGAGAGGTTATCTGTATCTAATACCGGCCTTGCATGCTTTCAGACCCCGGCCCCTGTATTGTAATATGGTATGTATCAATCCAGATCCCCTCATTGTGAACATTATCCCTTAGGAATAGAGTTGAGCGGACACCTGGATGTTCGGGTTCGGCAGGTTCGGCCGAACTTCGGAAAAAAGTCCGGGTTCGGGCTTGAACTTGACCCCGAACTCGACCCCGAACCCGAACCCCATTGAAGACAATGGGGACACAAACTTTTGGCCACTAAAATGCCTCTAAAAAAGTCCTGGAAAGGGCTAGAGGGCTGAGAAAGGAAGTAAAATGTGGGTAAGAGTAGGACAAGTGCCCTGCAAGCAAATGTGGATAGGGAAATAACTTCAAATAACATAAAATACATACAAATTACAAATACAGCTGAGCCATAAAATAGCACTAGATGGAATCTTTGATTTTAGCTTTGGAAGAACATAAATCTAAATCTAAAGCATGGCTGCCAGGAGGATCAACAGAATTATCCATTTGAGAGAGGGTTGGAGTGCAGGGTATTCTCTTTCAGTTTATACTAAGTGACCCATAGGTTGAGGAGGCGGTGACCGTGGCGGTGTAGGTGGAAGCGGCGCTGGAGGAGAAGGAGGAGGAGGAGGAGGAGGAGGAGGAGGAGGAGGCGGTGACCGTGGCGGTGTAGGTGGAAGCGGCGCTGGAGGAGGAGGAGGAGGAGGAGGTGCTGTAAGCACAGTATTGGACTGTTCTATTTGATTCTCAGATATGAAGTGCACCGCAAGACGCAAATATACTATTTACCACCCAAAACTATTAGAATTTTTCAAAGTGCGCTGTAAGCAGATTATTTGACGGTTCTATTTGACTCTCAGATATGAAGTGCAGGAATGCATGTAATGCTATTGGTATTCTATAAACCGACTCTATTTCGGTTTATAGAAAGCCAATAGCACGAATGGACGAATGATTTTCGTTTATTAACCATTCGTTCATTCGTTCAAAGCATTACAGGCATTCCATAAACCGAAAGTCTATAAACCGAAAGAGAGTCGGTCTATAAGCTTTCGGTTTATGTAAAACTGAAATAGAGTCCCTATTCATACGAATAGGTCAATTGACCTATTCGTATGAATGGGTACTCTATTTCCGTTTAAAGGAAGCCAATAGCATTACATCTATTCTTTAAACCGAAAGTCTATAAACCGAAAGACATTCGGTTTATAGACTTTCGATTTATGGAATACATGTAATGCTATTGGCTTTCTATAAACTGAATTTCTTTCGGTTTATAGACTTTCGGTTTATAGAATACCAATAGCATTACATGTATTCCATAAACCGAAAGTCTATAAACATAAAGAGATTCGGTTTATAGACTTTAGGTTTATAGAAAGCCCATAGCATTACATGCATTCTATAAAACGAAAGTCAATAAACCAAAAGAGAGTCGGTTTATAGACTTTCGGTTTATAGAAAGCCCAATGTATATGTATGTAATGCTATGGGCTTTCTGATTGGCTGCCCTGCAGCCTTTTAAAACGCGCCATTAAATCGCCGAACCGAGAACTCCAACCCAAACATGCAGTGAAATGTCCGTGTTCGGGTCCGGGGTCCAAAAAAACCTAATGTTCAGTATTGCGGTGGAGTCTGTGATACACTCACACGCTGCACATTACTGTGAGTTTTATTGCTGTGGAGTCTGCGATACACTCACATGCTGCGCATTACTGTGAGTTTTATTGCTGTGGAGTCTGCGATACACTCACATGCTGCGCATTACTGGGAGTTTTATTGCTGTGGAGTCTGTGATACACTCACACGCTGCACATTACTTTGAGTTTTATTGCTGTGGGGTCTGTGATACGCTCACACACAACTCATTACTGTGAGTTTTATTGCTGTGGAGTCTGTGATACACTCACATGCTGCACATTACTGTGAGTTTTATTGCTGTGCAGTCTGTGATACACTCACATGCTGCACATAACTGTGAGTTTTATTGCTGTGGGGTCTGTGATACACTCACACGCTGCACATTACTGTGAGATGTATTGCTGTGGAGTCTGATACACTAACAAACTGCACATTACTGTGAGTTTTATTGCTGTGGAGTCTGTGATACACTCACACGCTCCACACTACTGTGAGTTTTATTGCAGTGGAGTCTGTGATACACTCACATGCTGCACATTACTGTGAGATTTATTGCTGTGGAGTCTGTGATACACTCACACGCTGCACATTACTGTGAGTTTTATTGCTGTGGAGTCTGTGATAGACTCACACACTGCACATTACTGTGAGTTTTATAGCTGTGGAGTCTGTGATACACTCACACACTGCACATTACTGTGAGTTTTATTGCTGTGGAGTCTGTGATACACTCACACGCTGCACATTACTGTGAGTTTTATTTCTGTGGAGTCTGTGATACACTCACACGCTGCACATTACTGTGAGTTTTATTGCTGTGGAGTCTGTGATACACTCACACACTGCTCATTACTGGGAGTTTTATTGCTGTGGAGTCTGTGATACACTCACACGCCGCACATTACTGTGAGTTTTATTGCTGTGGAGTCTGATACACTCACACACCGCACATTACTGGGAGTTTTATTGCTGTGGAGTCTGATACACTCGCACACTGCACATTACTGTGAGTTTTATTGCTGTGGAGTCTGTGATACACTCACACACTGCACATTACTGTGATACACTCACGCACTGCACATTACTGGGAGTTTTATTGCTGTGGAGTCTGATACACTCACACACTGCACATTGCTTTGAGTTTTATTGCTGTGGAGTCTGTAATACACTCACACACTGCACATTACTGGGAGTTTTATTGCTGTGGAGTCTGATACACTCACACACTGCGGATTGCTGTGAGTTTTATTGCTGTGGAGTCTGTAATACACTCACACGCTGCACATTACTGTGAAATTTATTGCTGTGGAGTCTGTGATACACTCACACGCTGCACATTACTGGGAGTTTTATTGCTGTGGAGTCTGTGATACACTCACACACTGCACATTACTGGGAGTTGTATTGCTGTGGAGTCTGTGATACACTCACACGCTGCACATTACTGGGAGTTTTATTGCTGTGGAGTTTGTGATACACTCACACACCTCACAATACTGGGAGTTTTATTGCTGTGGAGTCTGATACACTCACACACTGCACATTACTGTGAGTTTTATTGCTGTGGAGTCTGTGATACACTCACATGCTGCACATTACTGGGAGTTTTATTGCTGTGGAGTCTGATACACTCACACACTGCACATTACTGTCAGTTTTATTGCTGTGGAGTCTGATACACTCACACACTGGACATTACTGGGAGTTTTATTGCTGTGGAGTCTGTGATACACTTACACACTGCACATAACTGTGAGATTTATTGCTGTGGAGTCTGTGATACACTCACACACTGCACATTACTGTGAGTTTTATTGCTGTGGAGTCTGTGATACACTCATACACTGCACATTACTGGGAGTTTTATTGCTTTGGAGTCTGTGATACACTCACACACTGCACATTATTGTGAGATTTATTGCTGTGGAGGCAAATTGGCTGGGGAATATTAAATGGCAACTAACACTGGCATATTATTGGGCAAATTGGCTGGGGCATATTAAATGGCAAATAATACTGGCATATTATTGGGCAAATTGGCTGGGGAATATTAATGGCAAATAACATTGGCAATGTGTATGTAATGGGGTGATGGAGGCATGTAAATGGGCTGATGGGGCATGTCCTTGGTGTGCAACATGGGTTATGGGTCATGTCGTGGGTGTGCATCGTGGGTAGGGGGAGGGGGTTGCCCAAATTTTGTCTGCCTAGGGCAGCACAAAACCAAGATACACCACTGGGGGGGGGAGAGGAGAGAACACTGATGGGGGGGAAGAGGAGAGAATACTGATGGGGGAGAGAGAGGAGAGAACACGTTTGGGGTAGAAGAGAGAACACTGAAGGGAGGAGAAGAGAGAACACTGTCGGGTGGGGGAGAGAGGAAAGAACACAGACGAGGGAGAGGAGGAAAAGAGACAGCTATTGGGAAGAGGAAAGACACATACATGTTTAGAGGGACAAAGAGACAGTCATAGGAGGTAGAGAATAGAGAGAGACATGGGAAGGGGAGAGGAGACAGACAGACATGGGAAGGGAGAGGAGAGAGACATAAATGTGAAGGGAGAAGAGAGAGACATAAATGGGATGGTAGAGGAGAGACAGACAAACATGGGATGCAGAGGAGAGACAGACAGATATGGGATGGCAGAGGAGAGACAGACAGATATGAGAAGGGGAGAGGAGACAGACAGACATGGGAAGGGAGAGGAGAGAGACATAAATGGGATGGTAGAGGAGAGACAGACAGACATGGGATGGTAGAGGAGAGACAGACAGACATGGGATGGGAGAGGAGAGACAGAGAGATGGGAAATGAGAGGAGAGACAGACGGACATGGGAAAGAAGAGGAGAGAAACGGACATGGAAGGAAGAAAGACAGAGGGACACGGGGAGTGAGAGGAGTGCGACAGACATGGGAAGGGAGAGCAGCGTGACAGAAGGACATGAGAGAGAGGAAAAGACAGACGGACATGGGAGAGAGGATAAGACAGACTGACATGGCAGAGAGGATAAGACAGACTGACATGGGAGAGAGGAAAAGACAGACGGACATGGGAGAGAGGATAAGACAGACGGACATGGGATGGGAGAGGAGAGACAGAGAGATGGGAAATGAGAGGAGAGACAGACGGACATGGGAAAGAAGAGGAGAGAAACGGACATGGAAGGAAGAAAGACAGAGGGACACGGGGAGTGAGAGGAGTGCGACAGACATGGGAAGGGAGAGCAGCGTGACAGAAGGACATGAGAGAAAGGAAAAGACAGACGGACATGGGAGAGAGGAAAAGACAGACGGACATGGGAGAGAGGATAAGACAGACTGACATGGCAGAGAGGATAAGACAGACGGACATGGGAGAGAGGAAAAGACAGACGGACATGGGAGAGAGGATAAGACAGACGGACATGGCAGAGAGGATAAGACAGACTGACATGGCAGAGAGGATAAGACAGACGGACATTGGAGAGAGGATAAGACAGACTGACATGGCAGAGAGGATAAGACAGACGGACATGGGAGAGAGGATAAGACAGACTGACATGGCAGAGAGGAAAAGACAGACGGACATGGGAGAGAGGAAAAGACAGACGGACATGGGAGAGAGGATAAGACAGACGGACATGGGAGAGAGGAAAAGACAGACGGACATGGGAGAGAGGATAAGACAGACGGACATGGCAGAGAGGATAAGACAGACTGACATGGCAGAGAGGATAAGACAGACGGACATGGGAGAGAGGATAAGACAGACTGACATGGCAGAGAGGATAAGACAGACGGACATGGGAGAGAGGAAAAGACAGACGGACATGGGAGAGAGGATAAGACAGACGGACATGGGAGAGAGGATAAGACAGACGGACATGGCAGAGAGGATAAGACAGACTGACATGGCAGAGAGCATAAGACAGACGGACATGGGAGAGAGGAAAAGACAGACGGACATGTGCCCCTCCCGAGATCAGACTCTGGATCCGCCCCTGATTGTCCCTCTTGTCTGGGAGTTCTTCAAAATACATAAATAGTTACCAAACATAAAGATGTCCCTCTTTGTACAGCTGAAATGGATGAGAACCTCTGTCTGAATGGAGTTCAGACTAGGAGCTTTAGGAAGGCATTGCACTACACAGTAACTTTAATAGGAATATCAAAGGGTTAAACATGTAGAACATATCACATCAAGCTAATGGCACTCATCTAGCTCTGAAGGACTGAGTTAACCCTGCCAGGAATTGAACCTGCAGTTTGAACTGATCCCACAGTTTGTGCATTATTCCACTGAGCCAGAGATAGGTTTCACTCTGTTTAAACCTTTCATGACTGTAATTTTGGCTGGAAGTGCAATGCAATATATATTCATAACATTTACAGAGTAAATATAAAACACTCTAGTGGGCTGCTGTGTGTGGGGGGCACAGACGTTTACTGTGTCATAATGTTACAAATCCTGAAGTCAGAACCTCCCTTTTTCTGTGGCCCCACCTTCTTGTGGTATCAGCCACGCCAATTTTTGTTTGCTGGACACGCCTACTAGTACATAGGACGGCCCCCTTCCCGTCACCAGGGCAAGAGAAAAGAGTACATGAGACAGCCAATGTTACTACCTGAAAGATACTGGTCATTTACTTAATATTATAGAAAACATAGCATGGTCCACTAATTACATCTGGGCCACAATAGACGTCAGTTCCCTTTACACATCCATATCACATGATAAAGGCGTTCAGGCAGTCAAAAAAGTCCTAGATCAAGATCAAACCATACCAGAAAAAACTTTTCTATTAGACTGCATTTCTTTCATTCTCACCCATAACTATTTTGTTTTTTAAGGTAACTATTATCTGCAAATTTGTGGGACAGCCATGGGCACCAGATTCGCTCCTAGCTATGCTAACATCTTTGTGTCAGACTTTGAAAAAGAAACTCTCCCGGAAAATAAATCTTTTGAGAACCTGGTGCTCTGGCGCAGATATATAGACGACATTCTAATTATCTGGAATGGTTCAGAATTTGATCTTACCAATTTTATTTCTTCTTTAAATAGCAATAATCATGGCCTTCACTTTACTTCCACCATACATAAAACCCAAATCGATTTTCTGGACCTAACTTTATCAGCATCAACAGATACCATCACGACAAAAACTTTTTTTAAAACCACTGATGCAAATGGATTCATTGACTACCGTAGCAGTCATCACATCAAATGGCTCAATAATATTCCAAAAGGCCAATTGACCAGAATAAAAAGAAAGTGCACACTAGATACCGACTTTACAATCCAAGCCAAATCTTTAAATAATAAGTTCAAAGAGAAACTATATCCAGATCACTTGCTAGAAAAAAGCTTTAGAGAGGTCAACAAAATAGATAGGAAAAATGTAATAACAAGTAAATCTAGACATCAGATAAAAAACAATACTATTACAAAATGCCCTTTTATTACCCAATACAACCCAAAGGCAAAGAAAATCCAAAAAACTATGGACAAATTATGGCCCATCCTTATGGGAGATGAATTTCTAAGTGAAGTATTACCCTCCAGACCCACAACAAGCTTCAAGAGAGCCAATAACTTAAAATGTATGATATCCCCCAGTTCCCTACCCCTAATAAAAACTCCAGGACCTACACATTTTCTAAGCCAAAAACCAAAAGGTTTTTTCAAATGCGGTACATGTAAAATGTGTAAATATCTCCCCAGAAACACTACTCAATTCAAAAGCAAGATCACCGATAGAGAATATCACATCAAACATTTCATAAATTGCAATACAAGTAACGTGATATATCTTATACAATGCCCCTGTGGGATACAATATATAGGTAGAACCTGAAAGAAAGAATTCTTGAACACATAGGAGGCATTGGAGACGAGAAAACCAAATTTACAGCACCAAAACACTGTAATAAATGCCCTTTTATCTCTTTGGAAAAACTTCAACTGATCGGTATAAATAAAATGAGTCCCCACTGGAGGGGAGGTAACCTTACACAAAAACTCTCACAAAGAGAAACAAAGTGGATACATGAGAGGCAGACCCTAGTACCCAAGGGTCCTTTTATTAAACATAGCTCATCTCTTGTCCCCCTCCATACACTCCTCACTAGATTATGTTCCTTTTCTATTTCAATTTAGACAGGACTCTCACTGCCGCATTGTATATTTATTGAGCCCCTGTATAAATCGTTCTTTTGTTTTTTGTTCCTTTTCATTCCACTTTATGGATGCATCATTCTATAAACACATTATTTCCTTTGAAAGTACATCATTCCATTTTAATACATTTTTAATACATGTTTCAAGTGCTTGTTTCTATTCTTATTGTGCATGATTTCACCTTTAAATGTACAATTAAAAACTTGTCATGTTTTTATAAATTCAGTTCACTCCCTCAGTGCATGTCCAGCCCCCTCCCCCCCCCCCTTTTTTACGGTTTATGCCTTTTCCCCCCCTAATAAATATTCCCCCCCATTGTTGTTATGTCATTATCACATGCACATGGAGCTTTTCTCCGCTCCGTTTTAATTATTTGGGACTCTACACTGCACTGATGATCATCTGGAACGCAAAACCCGGCGGTGGAACGCACTGTGGAACGCATGACGTCACTTCCGGTCTGACGCTATCCGCGTACCGGAAGTGGGTACTATTCGTCAGTGCCTTCCATCTCACTTAAGGGACAGACGTTTTTCACTGTCTCTTATCATTTCTACTCCTGAGGAAGCCGGGACTTGTAATTTATTTCCCCGGAGAAACGCGTTGAGAATCTTTTTACCAGACTGGGACTCCAGCCAGTAGCTCCTGTGGACCTTATCCTAGACGTTTTTTTACATTTGGACTCTATTAAAACCAGAAGCTTTTACCTAAATCCCATTTGATGCCTGTTTTACCTGGTCGCTTGTGAGTGCACTCAGATATATGTACTATCTCACACAATATACACTTTTACTCTGTTGCACTATATATATTTTTATTATTTACATGTTCCCTGCGGAACTCCCTGCGCCCTCATCCTTTCACCAAACCTCTATCATATATATAGCACATTGAGGAGTGCTAAGAGTGGCAGCGGTTGTACAAAAGGGTATTTTTTGCTATTTTTTAATAGTTTTATTTTTAGTGATACATATTCACCCTTTTTTTCAATTTTACTACGCAGACTGGACTGCTCTAAACCTCCACTGTAGGGGGCGCCATACAGAAATACAATGGTTTAAAAAAGATCCGTCTGCAGCAATAAGACAGCACTGGAAATAAATTGTCCATCTCGCTGTGTGATAAAGTAATGATAGTGAATGGCGCAGTAATCCTGGCGCAGAATGAGAATTACGCACTAATCTCTGGAAGGGGGTTTATCCTTTATATAAAGAAAGCCGAATGTGCAGATATATTCACCGGTATCACGGAGAAGCGGTATGATTTATTCCCATGATGCCTGGAGCTATTTGCTAATCTGCCATATTAAAGGGACTCTGTCACCTAAACACTACTTAGAAGGAGAAGGTAAACAATAAAGCAAAATATGAAAAGTGATCTATACATTGTGTCTGGAGAAAGTAAGAGTCGTTAAGTGTGTCACCTGCTTATGACATCACCTGCTTATGACATCACCTTGTGGCTTGATATGCAAAGGATCTCATTTTTAATGGGAAATGTGTCATTTGCATATCCAACCAACAGGTGATGTCATCAGCAGGAGCCTCATGTAACTTCTCTTACATTATGCATTTGATGCAGATCATTTCTTTGCAGCTCAAGCAGTGTTTCGTTTGAGCCTTTCGTGGCTTTGTTCGATTGCGTTTTAACGCTGGGTTTGGTCCATCGTGGGGCAGACAGGGTTAATATTCAGGCAACGTGAGGGATTGGAAAGATATGGAATTGATTCGGCGGGGGGCGGCACTCCACCCCTGCTCCTTGGGCTTTATGAGGAGTCTAGCAGGAGATTGATCCCAGCTGTAATTGGGTCTCACCTCCCTGGCTATCACTGTCAATAAAGTTCCCAGCAGGGTTTACACAGAGCAATGAAGCACAGACACGTCTGGCCAGCTCACGTGGTCAGCTCTAGGCCCACGAGCCTCCTGCAGATTAATTAAGACGGCTCGGTACTGGCCTCTGAGGCGGCCATGCCCCCGGGGGGTCCTGAGAGAGGTGCGGCCAGTTCCCTTACCCTTAAACAGATAACTGAATGTGAGTCAAGTGGTCTGCAATGGAGCAGATCATTTCGGCAGATCCACATTGCCTTAAATCCAGAGCGAGCAAGTTATAGGACCGGTGCTTATTAAATATTAAACAACAGAGTCTGTTATCCAAAATACTGCAGGTCCCAAGCCTTTCAGGTACTATTAATCCTCTAACCCGCTAATGTAAGACCACATCCTACTGCCATTTACATTCTCTCTCCTCCGTTACGGTGCTGACTCCCTTTACACATCGAAATGTTTCAATCAAATCCCCCCTGCCAACTCACTTGTTACCTTTTACTCATTACATTAGTGTGTATTTATATCACACCAACAATTATCACAGCGCTTTGTAGCTTGGAGGAAAGACGTAACAGGGGGGATATGATAGAAACATTTATATATATACAGGGAATCAACACAGTAACGGAGGAGAGTATATTTATAGGAAGAAAAACTACCACAACTAGAGGACATAGTCTTAAATTAGAGGGGCAACGATTTAAAAGTAATATCAGGAAGTATTACTTTACTGCGAGGGTAGTGGATGCATGGAATAGTCTTCCAGTAGAAGTGGTAGAGGTTAATACAGTGAAGGAGTTTAAGCATGCATGGGATAGGTATAAGGCTATACTAGATATAAGATAAGGTCAGGGACTAATGAAAGTATTACATTACTGAGAGGGTAGTGGATGCATGGAATAGTCTTCCAGTAGAAGTGGTAGAGGTTAATACAGTGAAGGAGTATAAGCATGCATGGGATAGGTATAAGGCTATCCTAGATATAAGATAAGGCCAGGGACTAATGAAAGTATTACATTACTGAGAGGGTAGTGAATGTATGGAATAGTCTTCCAGTAGAAGTGGTAGAGGTTTATACAGTGAAGGAGTTTAAGCATGCATGGGATAGGTATAAGGCTATCCTCGATATAAGATAAAGCCAGGGACTAATGAAAGTATTACATTACTGATAGGATAGTGGATGTATGGAATAGTCTTCCAGTAGAAGTGGTAGATGGTAATACAGTGAAGGAGTTTAAGCATGCATGGGATAGGTATAAGGCTATTCTAGATATAAGATAAGGCCAGGGACTAATGAAAGTATTACTTTACTGAGAGGGTAGTGGATGTATGGAATAGTCTTCCAGTAGAAGTGGTAGATGGTAATACAGTGAAGGAGTTTAAGCATGCATGGGATAGGTATAAGGCTATCTTAGATATAAGATAAATTCAGGGACTAATGAAAGTATTACTTTACTGAGAGGGTAGTGGATGCATGGAAAAGTCTTCCAGTAGAAGTGGTAGAGGTTAATACAGTGAAGGAGTTTAAGCATGCATGGGATAGGTATAAGGCTATCCTAGATATAAGATAAGGCCAGGGACTAATGATAGTATTACTTTACTGAGAGGGTAGTGGATATATGGAATAGCCTTCCAACAGAAGTGGTAGAGGTTAATACAGTGAAAGAGTTTAAGCATGCATGGAATAGGTATAAGGCTATCCTAGATATAAGATAAGGCCAGGGACTAATGAAAGTATTACTTTACAGAGAGGGTAGTGGATGCATGGCATAATCTTCCAGTAGAAGTGGTAGAGGTTAATACAGTCAAGGATTTTAAGCATGCGTGGGATAGACACAAGGCTATCCTAGATATAAGACCGGGAACTGGGGACTAATAAAAGTATTTAGAAAAATTGGGCAGACTAGATGGACCGAATGGTTCTTATCTGCCAACACATTTTATGTTTCTATGTTTCAAAGACAGACTGATACACAAACCCTGATCACAGAGCTTACAATCTAGAGGCAGTAGGGGACAGGAGACACATTAGGTGAGTGAAAAGTCCAAAGGGCAAGATGGGGGTAGTAACAGTATTTGGGGACAGTGAGAGCTGGGTGGGTTTGGTTAGAGGTTAATTAATGGGTGTTCTAGTGGGATGAATAGTAAGCTTCCTAATTCCTAACAGTATTTGGGGACAGTGAGAGCTGGGTGGGTTTGGTCAGGGGTTAATTAATGGGTGTTCTAGTGGGATGAATAGTAAGCTTCCTTATTCCTAACAGTATTTCAGGACAGTGAGAGCTGGGTGGGTTTGGTCAGGGGTTAATTAATGGGTGTTCTAGTGGGATGAATAGTAAGCTTCCTAATTCCTAACAGTATTTGGGGACAGTGAGAGCTGGGTGGGTTTGTCCAGAGGTTAATTAATGGGTGTTCTAGTGGGATGAATAGTAAGCTTCCTTATTCCTAACAGTATTTCAGGACAGTGAGAGCTGGGTGGGTTTGGTTAGAGGTTAATTAATGGGTGTTCTAGTGGGATGAATAGTAAGCTTCCTTATTCCTAACAGTATTTGGGGACAGTGAGAGCTGGGTGGGTTTGGCCAGAGGTTAATTAATGGGTGTTCTAGTGGGATGAATAGTAAGCTTCCTTATTCCTAACAGTATTTCAGGACAGTGAGAGCTGGGTGGGTTTGGCTAGAGGTTAATAAATGGGTGTTCTAGAGGGATGAATAGTAAGCTTCCTTATTCCTAACAGTATTTGGGGACAGTGAGAGCTGGGTGGGTTTGGCTAGTGGTTAATTAATGGGTGTTCTAGTGGGATGAATAGTAAGCTTCCTTATTCCTAACAGTATTTGGGGACAGTGAGAGCTGGGTGGGTTTGGTCAGAGGTTAATTAATGGGTGTTCTAGTGGGATGAATAGTAAGCTTCCTTATTCCTAATAGTATTTGGGGACAGTGGGAGCTGGGTGGGTTTGGTCAGAGGTTAATTAATGTCTGTTCTAGTGGGATGAATAGTAATCGTCCTTATTACTAACAGTATTTGGGGACAGTGGGAGCTGGGTGGGTTTGGTTAGAGGTTAATTAATAGGTGGTCTAGTGGGATGGATAGTAAGCTTCCTTATTCCTAACAGTATTTGGGGACAGTGAGAGCTGGGTGGGTTTGGCCAGAGGTTAATTAATGGGTGTTCTAGTGGGATGAATAGTAATCTTCCTTATTCCTAACAGTATTTGGGGACAGTGGGAGCTGGGTGGGTTTGGTTAGAGGTTAATTAATGTCTGTTCTAGTGGGATGAATAGTAAGCTTCCTTATTCCTAACAGTATTTGGGGACAGTGAGAGCTGGGTGGGTTTGGACAGAGGTTAATTAATGTCTGTTCTAGTGGGATGAATAGTAAGCTTCCTTATTCCTAACAGTATTTGGGGACAGTGAGAGCTGGGTGGGTTTGGTCAGGGGTTAATTAATGGGTGTTCTGGTGGGATGAATAGTAAGCTTCCTTATTCCTAACAGTATTTGGGGACAGTGAGAGCTGGGTGGGTTTGAACAGAGGTTAATTAATGTCTGTTCTAGTGGGATGAATAGTAAGCTTCCTTATTTCTAACAGTATTTGGGGACAGTGAGAGCTGGGTGGGTTTGGTCAGGGGTTAATTAATGGGTGTTCTGGTGGGATGAATAGTAATCGTCCTTATTCCTAACAGTATTTGGGGACAGTGAGAGCTGGGTGGGTTTGGCCAGAGGTTAATTCATGGGTGTTCTAGTGGGATGAATAGTAAGCTTCCTTATTCCTATCAGTATTTGGGAACAGTGAGAGCTGGGTGGGTTTGGTCAGAGGTTAATTAATGGGTGTTCTAGAGGGATGAATAGTAAGGTTCCTTATTCCTAACAGTATTTGGGGACAGTGAGAGCTGGGTGGGTTTGGCCAGAGGTTAATTAATGGATGTTCTAGTGGTATGAATAGTAAGCTTCCTTATTCCTAACAGTATTTGGGGACAGTGAGAGCTGGGTGTGTTTGGCCAGAGGTTAATTAATGGGTGTTCTAGTAGGATGAATAGTTAGCTTCCTTATTCCTAACAGTATTTGGGGACAGTGAGAGCTGGGTGGGTTTGGCCAGAGGTTAATTAATGGGTGTTCTAGTGGGATGAATAGTAATCTTCCTTATTCCTAACAGTATTTGGGGACAGTGGGAGCTGGGTGGGTTTGGTTAGAGGTTAATTAATGTCTGTTCTAGTGGGATGAATAGTAAGCTTCCTTATTCCTAACAGTATTTGGGGACAGTGAGAGCTGGGTGGGTTTGGACAGAGGTTAATTAATGTCTGTTCTAGTGGGATGAATAGTAAGCTTCCTTATTCCTAACAGTATTTGGGGACAGTGAGAGCTGGGTGGGTTTGGTCAGGGGTTAATTAATGGGTGTTCTGGTGGGATGAATAGTAAGCTTCCTTATTCCTAACAGTATTTGGGGACAGTGAGAGCTGGGTGGGTTTGAACAGAGGTTAATTAATGTCTGTTCTAGTGGGATGAATAGTAAGCTTCCTTATTCCTAACAGTATTTGGGGACAGTGAGAGCTGGGTGGGTTTGGTCAGGGGTTAATTAATGGGTGTTCTGGTGGGATGAATAGTAATCGTCCTTATTCCTAACAGTATTTGGGGACAGTGAGAGCTGGGTGGGTTTGGCCAGAGGTTAATTCATGGGTGTTCTAGTGGGATGAATAGTAAGCTTCCTTATTCCTATCAGTATTTGGGAACAGTGAGAGCTGGGTGGGTTTGGTCAGAGGTTAATTAATGGGTGTTCTAGAGGGATGAATAGTAAGGTTCCTTATTCCTAACAGTATTTGGGGACAGTGAGAGCTGGGTGGGTTTGGCCAGAGGTTAATTAATGGATGTTCTAGTGGTATGAATAGTAAGCTTCCTTATTCCTAACAGTATTTGGGGACAGTGAGAGCTGGGTGTGTTTGGCCAGAGGTTAATTAATGGGTGTTCTAGTAGGATGAATAGTAAGCTTCCTTATTCCTAACAGTATTTGGGGACAGTGAGAGCTGGGTGGGTTTGGCCAGAGGTTAATTAATGGGTGTTCTAGTGGGATGAATAGTAAGCTTCCTTATTCCTAACCGTATTTGGGAACAGTGGGAGCTGGGTTGGTTTGGCCAGAGGTTAATTAATGGGTGTTCTGGTGGGATGAATAGTAATCGTCCTTATTCCTAACAGTATTTGGGGACAGTGAGAGCTGGGTGGGTTTGAACAGAGGTTAATTAATGTCTGTTCTAGTGGGATGAATAGTAAGCTTCCTTATTTCTAACAGTATTTGGGGACAGTGAGAGCTGGGTGGGTTTGGTCAGGGGTTAATTAATGGGTGTTCTGGTGGGATGAATAGTAATCGTCCTTATTCCTAACAGTATTTGGGGACAGTGAGAGCTGGGTGGGTTTGGCCAGAGGTTAATTCATGGGTGTTCTAGTGGGATGAATAGTAAGCTTCCTTATTCCTATCAGTATTTGGGAACAGTGAGAGCTGGGTGGGTTTGGTCAGAGGTTAATTAATGGGTGTTCTAGAGGGATGAATAGTAAGGTTCCTTATTCCTAACAGTATTTGGGGACAGTGAGAGCTGGGTGGGTTTGGCCAGAGGTTAATTAATGGATGTTCTAGTGGTATGAATAGTAAGCTTCCTTATTCCTAACAGTATTTGGGGACAGTGAGAGCTGGGTGTGTTTGGCCAGAGGTTAATTAATGGGTGTTCTAGTAGGATGAATAGTTAGCTTCCTTATTCCTAACAGTATTTGGGGACAGTGAGAGCTGGGTGGGTTTGGCCAGAGGTTAATTAATGGGTGTTCTAGTGGGATGAATAGTAATCTTCCTTATTCCTAACAGTATTTGGGGACAGTGGGAGCTGGGTGGGTTTGGTTAGAGGTTAATTAATGTCTGTTCTAGTGGGATGAATAGTAAGCTTCCTTATTCCTAACAGTATTTGGGGACAGTGAGAGCTGGGTGGGTTTGGACAGAGGTTAATTAATGTCTGTTCTAGTGGGATGAATAGTAAGCTTCCTTATTCCTAACAGTATTTGGGGACAGTGAGAGCTGGGTGGGTTTGGTCAGGGGTTAATTAATGGGTGTTCTGGTGGGATGAATAGTAAGCTTCCTTATTCCTAACAGTATTTGGGGACAGTGAGAGCTGGGTGGGTTTGAACAGAGGTTAATTAATGTCTGTTCTAGTGGGATGAATAGTAAGCTTCCTTATTCCTAACAGTATTTGGGGACAGTGAGAGCTGGGTGGGTTTGGTCAGGGGTTAATTAATGGGTGTTCTGGTGGGATGAATAGTAATCGTCCTTATTCCTAACAGTATTTGGGGACACTGAGAGCTGGGTGGGTTTGGCCAGAGGTTAATTCATGGGTGTTCTAGTGGGATGAATAGTAAGCTTCCTTATTCCTATCAGTATTTGGGAACAGTGAGAGCTGGGTGGGTTTGGTCAGAGGTTAATTAATGGGTGTTCTAGAGGGATGAATAGTAAGGTTCCTTATTCCTAACAGTATTTGGGGACAGTGAGAGCTGGGTGGGTTTGGCCAGAGGTTAATTAATGGATGTTCTAGTGGTATGAATAGTAAGCTTCCTTATTCCTAACAGTATTTGGGGACAGTGAGAGCTGGGTGTGTTTGGCCAGAGGTTAATTAATGGGTGTTCTAGTAGGATGAATAGTAAGCTTCCTTATTCCTAACAGTATTTGGGGACAGTGAGAGCTGGGTGGGTTTGGCCAGAGGTTAATTAATGGGTGTTCTAGTGGGATGAATAGTAAGCTTCCTTATTCCTAACCGTATTTGGGAACAGTGGGAGCTGGGTTGGTTTGGCCAGAGGTTAATTAATGGGTGTTCTGGTGGGATGAATAGTAATCGTCCTTATTCCTAACAGTATTTGGGGACAGTGAGAGCTGGGTGGGTTTGGCCAGAGGTTAATTAATGGGTGTTCTGGTGGGATGAATAGTAAGCTTCATTAAAGGACAACTGTAGCAATAAATTAAATTCTGTTTAATTGGAATATTGTATCAAATGATTTAGAATCTTAGGTCAGATCTTCACTCACCTTGTTTGAGATGAACAAAGATTCTAAACAAGATGTCTGCATCCTGGGAGAGCTATAAATAGGGTAAAGATGGCTCAATAAGGTGCTTTATTTGTATTATTTAAAGCATTTTTATATAAAATGTCTACACCTGATGCCATCTTTCAATCAAACACAGCTTCATTGTTTGCCTCGGTTGCCGTTTAAAGAGATGAGTTTTGAGGACTGAGGATGAGAGAGTTGGATGCTCTGGGGACGAGGGGCACATTTTTGCAGTCTTTCTCCCCATGGGAATAGAAATCCTTGTGCCTTGGTCCTTTAACTCAGCGCCAGTGAATAATGTCCTGCTCAGCAGCATCCTGCTCAATCAATTAACACTTCGTTTGGCTCTACTGCCCAACGAGCATTTTATAAATCACCTTTTCAGTGAGTGTCTGCTGGTAATTAAATCACCGAATAGCTGCTATTGTTTCATTGTGTAGTTTGTTATGTTTGTTTAATGCTGGAGAATATTCATTGGCTGTGCGGCTCTTTTACAGCGAGATTATACCCTGCGTCACGGGGCCCAACAGTCCCAAATTCATCTGTCCCGGTATTAATACTGTCTATGTACAGTATGCTGAGCACTGCGCGCAGGCAGCATTGTGTCTGTCCCGGCATTAATATTGTCTATGTACAGTATGCTCAGCTCTGCAAGCAGGCAGCATTGTGTCTGTCCCGGCATTAATACTGTCTATGTACAGTATGCTCGGCACTGTGCGCAGGCAGCATTGTGTCTGTCCCAGCATTAATACTGTCTATGTACAGTATGCTCAGCACTGCGCGCAGGCAGCATTGTGTCTGTCCCGGTATTAATACTGTCTATGTACAGTATGCTCAGCACTGTGTGCAGGCAGCATTGTGTCTGTCCCGGCATTAATATTGTGTATGTACAGTATGCTCAGCACTGCGCGCAGGCAGCATTGTGTCTGTCCCGGCCTTAATACCGTCTATCTACAGTATGCTCAGCACTGCGCGCGGGCAGCATTGTGTGTGTCCCGGCATTAATATTGTCTATGTACAGTATGCTCAGCACTGCGCGCAGGCAGCATTGTGTCTGTCCCGGCATTAATACTGTCTATGTACAGTATGCTCAGCACTGCGCGCAGACAGCATTGTGTCTGTCCCGGCATTAATACTGTCTATGTACAGTACGCTCAGCACTGTGCGCAGGCAGCATTGTGTCTGTCCCGGCATTAATACTGTCTATGTACAGTATGCTCAGCACTGCACAGGCAGCATTGTGTCTGTCCCGATATTAATACCGTCTATGTACAGTATGCTCAGCACTGCGCGCAGACAGCATTGTGTCTGTCCCGGCATTAATACTGTCTATGTACAGTACGCTCAGCACTGTGCGCAGGCAGCATTGTGTCTGTCCCGGCATTAATACTGTCTATGTACAGTACGCTCAGCACTGTGCGCAGGCAGCATTGTGTCTGTCCCGGCATTAATACTGTCTATGTACAGTACGCTCAGCACTGTGCGCAGGCAGCATTGTGTCTGTCCCGGCATTAATACTGTCTATGTACAGTATGCTGAGCACTGCGCGCAGGCAGCATTGTGTCTGTCCCGGTATTAATATTGTGTATGTACAGTATGCTCAGCACTGCGCGCAGACAGCATTGTGTGTGTCCCGGCAATAATACTGTCTATGTACAGTATGCTCAGCACTGCGCGCAGGCAGCATTGTGTCTGTCCCGGCATTAATACTGTCTATGTACAGTATGCTCAGCACTGCGCGCAGGCAGCATTGTGTCTGTCCCGGCATTAATACCGTCTATGTACAGTATGCTGAGCACTGCGCGCAGGCAGCATTGTGTCTGTCCCGGCATTAATACTGTCTATGTACAGTATGCTGAGCACTGCGCGCAGGCAGCATTGTGTCTGTCCCGGCATTAATACCGTATATGTACAGTATGCTCAGCACTGCGCGCAGGCAGCATTGTGTCTGTCCTGGCATTAATACCGTCTATGTACAGTATGCTGAGCACTGCGCGCAGGCAGCATTGTGTCTGTCCTGGCATTAACACTGAGTATGTACTGTATGCTGAGCACTGCGCGCAGGCAGCATTGTGTCTGTCCCGGCATTAATACTGTCTATGTACAGTATGCTCAGCACTGCGCGCAGGCAGCATTGTGTCTGTCCCGGCATTAATACCGTCTATGTACAGTATGCTCAGCACTGCGCGCAGGCAGCATTGTGTCTGTCCCGGCATTAATACTGTCTAGGTACAGTATGCTCAGCACTACGCGCAGGTAGCATTGTGTTTGTCCCAGCATTAATACTGTGTATGTACAGTGTGCCCAGCACTGCGCACAGGCAGCATTGTGTCTGTCCCGGCATTCATACTGTCTATGTACAGTATGCTCAGCGCTGCGCGCAGGCAGCATTGTGTCTGTCCCGGCATTAATACAGTCTATGTACAGTATGCTCAGCACTGCGCGCAGGCAACATTGTGTCTGTCCCAGTATTAATACTGTCTATGTACAGTATGCTCAGCACTGCGAGCAGGCAGCATTATGTCTGTCCCGGCATTAATACTGTCTATGTACAGTATGCTCAGCACTGTGCGCAGGCAGCATTGTGTCTGTCCCGGCATTAATACCGTCTATGTACAGTATGCTCAGCACTGAGCGCAGGCAGCATTGTGTCTGTCCCAGTATTAATACTGTCTATGTACAGTATGCTCAGCACTACGCGCAAGTAGCATTGTGTCTGTCCCAGTATTAATACTGTGTATGTACAGTACGCCCAGCACTGCGCACAGGCAGCATTGTGTCTGTCCCGGCATTCATACTGTCTATGTACAGTATGCTCAGCGCTGCGCGCAGGCAGCATTGTGTCTCTCCTGGCATTAATACAGTCTATGTACAGTATGCTCAGCACTACGCGCAAGTAGCATTGTGTCTGTCCCAGCATTAATACTGTGTATGTACAGTGTGCCCAGCACTGCGCACAGGCAGCATTGTGTCTGTCTCGGCATTAATACTATCTATGTACAATATGCTCAGCACTGCGCGCAGGCAGCATTGTGTCTGTCCCAGTATTAATACTGTCTATGTACAGTATGCTCAGCACTGCGCGCAGGCAGCATTATGTCTGTCCCGGCATTAATACTGTCTATGTACAGTATGCTCAGCACTGTGAGCAGGCAGCATTGTGTCTGTCCCGGTATTAATACTGTCTATGTACAGTATGCTCAGCACTGCGCGCAGGCAGCATTGTGTCTGTCCCGGCATTAATACCGTCTATGTACAGTATGCTCAGCACTGTGCGCAGGCAGCATTGTGTCTGTCCCGGCATTAATACTGTCTAGGTACAGTATGCTCAGCACTACGCGCAGGTAGCATTGTGTCTGTCCCAGCATTAATACTGTGTATGTACAGTGTGCCCAGCACTGCGCACAGGCAGCATTGTGTCTGTCCCGGCATTCATACTGTCTATGTACAGTATGCTCAGCGCTGCGCGCAGGCAGCATTGTGTCTGTCCCGGTATTAATACTGTGTATGTACTGTATGCTCAGCACTGTGCACAGGCAGCATTGTGTCTGTCCCGACATTAATACTGTCTATGTACAGTATGCTGAGCACTGCGCACAGGCAGCATTGTGTCTGTCCCGACATTAATACTGTCTATGTACAGTATGCTCAGCACTGCCTGCAGGCAGCATTGTGTCTGTCCCTGCATTAATACCGTCTATGTACAGTATGCTCAGCACTGTGCGCAGGCAGCATTGTGTCTGTCCCGGCATTAATACTGTCTAGGTACAGTATGCTCAGCACTACGCGCAGGTAGCATTGTGTCTGTCCCAGCATTAATACTGTGTATGTACAGTGTGCCCAGCACTGCGCACAGGCAGCATTGTGTCTGTCCCGGCATTCATACTGTCTATGTACAGTATGCTCAGCGCTGCGCGCAGGCAGCATTGTGTCTGTCCCGGTATTAATACTGTGTATGTACTGTATGCTCAGCACTGTGCACAGGCAGCATTGTGTCTGTCCCGACATTAATACTGTCTATGTACAGTATGCTGAGCACTGCGCACAGGCAGCATTGTGTCTGTCCCGACATTAATACTGTCTATGTACAGTATGCTCAGCACTGCGAGCAGGCAGCATTGTGTCTGTCCCTGCATTAATGCTGTCTGTGAACAGTATGCTCAGCACTGAGCGCAGGCAGCATTGTGTCTATCCCGGTATTAATACTGTCTATGAACAGTATGCTCAGCACTGTGCGCAGGCAGCATTGTGTCTGTCCCGGTATTAATACTGTCTATGTACAGTATGCTCAGCACTGCGCGCAGGCAGCATTGTGTCTGTCCCGGTATTAATACTGTCTATGTACAGTATGCTCAGCACTGAGCGCAGGCAGCATTGTGTCTATCCCGGTATTAATACTGTCTATGAACAGTATGCTCAGCACTGAGCGCAGGCAGCATTGTGTCTGTCCCGGCATTAATACTGTCTATGTACAGTATGCTCAGCACTGCGCGCAGGCAGCATTGTGTCTGTCCCGGCATTAATACTGTCTATGTATAGTATGCTCAGCACTGTGCGCAGGCAGCATTGTGTCTGTCCAGGCATTAATACTGTCTATGTACAGAATGCTCAGCACTGTGCGCAGGCAGCATTGTGTCTGTCCCGGCATTAATACTGTCTATGTACAGTATGCTCAGCTCTGCGCGCAGGCAGCATTGTGTCTGTCCCGGCATTAATACTGTCTATGTACAGTATGCTCAGCACTGTGCGCAGGCAGCATTGTGTCTGTCCTGGCATTAATACTGTCTATGTACAGGATGCTCAGCACTCTGCGCAGGCAGCATTGTGTCTGTCCTGGAATTAATACTGTATATGTACAGTATGCTCAGCACTGCGCGCAGGCAGCATTGTGTCTGTCCCGGCATTAATACTGTCTATGTACAGTATGCTCAGCACTGCGCGCAGGCAGCGTAGATGAATGCTGTGGTATTAAAATGATAAGATGGGAATAATGTCTTAATTCTCATCCCTACTCATTTATTAAGCCAAGCGCAGAGGCATGAGAGATCTGTTTCTGGATGAGCATTGCAAGATTTGCTCATCCTTCTCACCCCCCGAGGTGCTTGTACAGACATTTTCCTGTCCCAGATATAATCTAAGGTTCTAAGGAGGGGGGTCTGCTCACATGTGTATAGGGTGCCACCTTTTCTATTTTGCTGGTGCTTCCATAGACTTAACACTGGCCTCAAGCCAATTCTTGACTGGCATGCCAGTATAATACAGGCCGGGTGCCAACCCTACATGTGGGGCATATCAGGCGGTCAGTCTCAGTGGACCACACATCTCTTGTAATACATGAATTCAACCACAAGACAGTGTTTTTCCAGTAGTTCTGTTTTATCCTCTGTTGGTGTCACGGTCTTGTTAATCTCACACACGTCCATTACATATTCCCCTTTACATTGTGGAATCAAACTTCTCGCTCAGCAGACAATTCATTAAAGGTTGCATGCATTGTGTGAGGGGAGAGCTGCAGGCAATTCCAAGAGTCTGAAGCAGAGCCGGTGCTACACCAGGGCAGGCTGGTTGCATCGCCCCAGGCGACATTTTGCTGTTTTTTCCCTAGCGCACTGTCGCCTAGTGATTATTAGGGGACCGTTCACCATGTACATGTCCATTTAGCGCAGCGCGACTTCCTGCTCCTCCCCCTCGAGCTCAGCGTTCTTTGGAGTGTCATCCTTCGCCCCAGACATGACGTCCCGGCTCCAGTGTGACGTGTAACTGAAAGGGAAGAATTCTTTGGCCTTCAGTTTGTAATTCCCGTCTCAGTTCCCCGCTATTCCCATAGTCACCGTTGCACATTCATCGGTATACTGGATATTATAAGCATAGGGTGTACTCAGTACAGAAGGATCCGGCGTGAAATGGGGCCAGATCTGTCAAAGGATCCGATGTTTGGAATTTGACCAAGTTCCCCTTCTCAGTATAGTCGATTTTGACCTGAAGGTCGGCAATGTTCGGCAGATCATATTTGTTTCAGGGATTTCAGCCATGCCAAGCATATGGACTCACCCAACTCAGTATGGGCCAAAATCCCCACAAAAGAACCCCAAATTGGCAAAAACATTTCAATTCTCTAATTTCTAACGGGAGAAAAAGAAATTCCCCCTGAGGCTGGTGGGCTTCACCACAAGCCACACATAATGAATTAGTGTGTCCCATCAAGGCTAGCATGTACCCTAGCATGTATCCCTGCTAGCCCCACATAATAAAATATTACCCCTTGGACTAGCTGGTTGTCCTACTGGCCCCATATGTTAAATAGTGGCCCCCAGAGGTCAGCACAATGCTCCTGGACCCTCATTAAGTACAAATAAGTATTCCTGCATGGGGCACAGTCTGGTGACACCTCCACCCCACCTCGCCCACATGGAATCGAATCTTCCCGTGTGCCAGGAGATGTGCTAACCTCCCTATCATTGACAGTAATTAACATGAAATCCCCGCTCTCCCAGCCACCTTTTTATTATGTTTTTTAGTAATAAGTGGTGTCATTTTTATTTTTGGATGCTGTCTTTCCCTGGGCCGAATTTGAGGACTCTAGGGCCCGCGGAAATCAGGAAAGGGTATATTTTTATTCACAGGGCATCCTTTGTGTGTGGGGGGCAGTGATTTTCACTTCTCACACTCCTGGCACACATTTTTTTTTTTTTTTTACAGGTTTTCCTTGATTTCTCATTTTATTCATTTACGGGGTCTCGGGCCTTTCTAGAGCAGCCCGTGGCCCCACAGGAGCATACTTATTTGTATTTAATGATGGCCCCTGGGGTGGGGGCATTTTCTTGATTAAATGGGGCCAGCTGGACAGCCTGGTGTGGGGCGGGCGGAGAAGCATACCAGCCTCAGGGGCAATTATTTATTAAGTGGGGTGGCCATCAGGACTATTGAGGAAATGATGTCAATAGTCGTGCCAACACAAGTCTTTATCCTCTACATAGAGTTTTTGTGATCTTGAAAATCCGTCGCAAATACTGATTTCTGTTCCAATTTGAAAGTAGCCGAAAATTCCTGGCTACTCAGACCATCGAAGTTACCCAAAGTGGCCTGTGGCCTGAGTTCTGATTTTCATGGTGAATTTGGAGATACCTGAGTCGGACTTTTTGTCTTGCACAAAGCTTTCTCCGAAATGAACCATCTGCACATTCATGTACTGAGTGTAGCCTTTTGGAAGTGAGTTCTGCAGTATAGTGAGCAGGTGCACACGGTATAAGATGTAAAAGACTCTGTTTCCCAGTAGAACGATGGCTGGAGCTGCTGCCTGAACAAACACAGATTAAATGCAATTGATTTGCTTCTCATTAATGGTTCAAAGTCAGAGCCAGGAGGCATTAGGAGACCTGAGCTGATCCATGGGGAATGAGGGGAAGACTGCTTGTACCACCTGCCACCCAGCTCACAACATGATTAGCCTACCAGACTGCATTCAATATAAAAATTAAACTTTTGACCAAAAATTCATTCCAGTTTTCATTGAAAACAGAAAACGGTTATAAAAATATTGTAAAATAGACCAGGAATAGCAAATTACTCTTGTCTTGTGCTCAACTCTTGGTTTGTGTATTAATATAATAGTAACTTTGTATAGATTTATTTTCTGTAATGTAAAGAATAATATGATAATAACTGAGGTTTGACACCTGCTGCTTGGTCCTCCGGAGGCAAATCTGTCTTAGCCGTATGTAATGCCCTGCCCAGCTCAGCTAGTCCTCGGGGGCGGCCTTCCCTGCTGCTATATGACTCCCCTCTTTCAAAGCTCCACCCACTTGCAGTACTTGTTTCTTCTTTCCCCCAACTCCACTCCTTCCACCAGAAGAAGGGGAACGATTTCTGGGATATCAACCAACCGACATTCCAAAAGAAGGATCTGCAGGACATTGTTCCACCAGCTTTTGCAGATAAAGGATATTCAGAATATCGTCCCAAGGGAAGGATCTCTGGGACATTTTCCACATTGATGTTCCAAGGGAACGATCTCCGGAACGTTGTCACACCAACATTCTCTGGGAGATAGTATCACCAACGTTCCAAGGTAAGGATCTCTGGGACATAGTATCACCAAGGTTCCAAGGGAAGGATCTCTGGGACATAGTATCACCAACGTTCCAAGGGAAGGATCTCCAGGACATAATATCACCAACGTTCCAAGGGAAGGATCTGCAGGACATAGTATCACCAACGTTCCAAGGGAAGGATCTCCAGGACATAGTATCACCAACGTTCCAAGGGAAGGATCTCTGGGACATAGTATCACCAATGTTCCAAGGGAAGGATCTCTGGGACATAGTATCACCAACATTCCAAGGGAAGGATCTCCAGGACATAGTATCACCAACGTTCCAAGGGAAAGATCTCCAGGACATAGTATCACCAAGGTTCCAAGGGAAGGATCTCCAGGACATAGTATCACCAACGTTCCAAGGGAAGGATCTCCAGGACATGGTATCACCAACGTTCCAAGGGAAGGATCTCCAGGACATAGTATCACCAAGGTTCCAAGGGAAGGATCTCTGGGACATAGTATCACCAACGTTCCAAGGGAAGGATCTCCAGGACATAATATCACCAACGTTCCAAGGGAAGGATCTCCAGGACATAGTATCACCAACGTTCCAAGGGAAGGATCTCCAGGACATAGTATCACCAAGGTTCCAAGGGAAGGATCTCTGGGACATAGTATCACCAACGTTCCAAGGGAAGGATCTCCAGGACATAGTATCACCAAGGTTCCAAGGGAAAGATCTCCAGGACATAGTATCACCAACGTTCCAAGGGAAGGATCTCTGGGACATAGTATCACCAACGTTCTAAGGGAAGGATCTCCAGGACATAGTATCACCAATGTTCCAAGGGAAGGATCTCCAGGACATAGTATCACCAACGATCCAAGGGAGGGATCTCTGGGACATAGTATCACCAATGTTCCAAGGGAAGGATCTCTGGGACATAGTATCGCCAACGTTCCAAGTGAAGGATCTCTGGGACATAGTATCACCACAAAGCCCTGATTCTAATGAAATATTTAGTATATAGTGTAACTCAGCACAATAATAATGGATAATAGCAGTATGATGTGTGTATGTGGATAAATTATGCACAGTAATGTCTAACCCATGGTCTCAGGACCATTGAGCTGTCCATTAGAGCTGTCCTGACGAGCTGAGCTTTCATTGGGGGCAGACTGGACAGGCTCATTGGGGCAGATTGGACAGGCTTATTGGGGCAGACTGGACAGGCTCATTGGGGGCAGACTGGACAGGCTCATTGGGGGGCAGACTGGACGGGTCATTGGGGCAGACTGGGCAGGCTCACTGAGGCAGACTGGACAGGCTCATTGGGGGTAGACTGGACAGGCTCATTGGGGGTAGACTGGACAGGCTCATTGGGGGTAGACTGGACAGGCTCATTGGGGGTATCCTGGACAGGCTCACTGAGGCAGACTGGACAGGCTCATTGGGGAAGACTGGACAGGCTCATTGGGGGTAGACTGGACAGGCTCATTGGGGGTATACTGGACAGGCTCATTGGGGGTAGACTGGACAGGCTCATTGGGGGTATCCTGGACAGGCTCACTGAGGCAGACTGGACAGGCTCATTGGGGGTATCCTGGACAGGCTCATTGGGGGTATCCTGGACAGGCTCATTGGGGGTAGACTGGACAGGCTCATTGGGGGTAGACTGGACAGGCTCATTGGGTCTGTGGTGCAGAGTTTGGTATATTTGGCAACAGTCGCAAATTTGCCCAGACAGTCCCATTTGTTGGGATCCTGCCCGGCTGTCGGGATGATGGGACCTGTATTGGATATGTTGGAGTGCAAGCTTGCAGGGTCACACAATGCTTTGTGTTATCACATGATGTCAATGACTGCTCCATTTCTGGCCCCACCTCGGGACCCAGTTGCGTGATGTCAGCAGATATGTCTCTGGTTCCATAAAATTACAAGAATTAGCCGAGGACTTGGCTTCCATCTACTCCGCTAGCAATAAATCAAACCCCCAGCTCTTTTTAAAAATCTTTTTTTTTTTTTTAAATATCACTTGTAAAGGAATCTATTTGATATTTCACAGATTACCTCGCAGGGCCGTGTCTGCAGCCGTTGAAAAGATATCCTGATTTTAAAAACGGTTCCATCCCAAAATTCCCCTGAGCAATGAAAAAGCAAGGAAGAGTTGGCACTGACAGGTGATGCAGAGTCTCCACTGTGCTCAAGGGAAAAAATGGTTTTATTCACAAGGCTTCAAAATCAAGTTTTAAATAATAGAGCAAGACAACTTTACAAGCACAATGTATATTAACAAGACCTTTAAACGACTTTCTTTTGCCCTGAAAGAAGCAATGCAGGAGCCTCCAGAGAATATAAAAAGCTGTCCATCTAGGAATCAACGGCAAACTGACACTTCTATTGGTTGAAGGTTTAAACTCCTGCATCGGTTCAGTGTGAGCTTCATAAAATGATGGCTTCCGTGCCCTTTTCACCCAACCAAGGCATAAAAAAATCATTTACCGATCCACCTGGCTTTGTGCAGCGTCCAGCATCGATCCTCTCTCACCCCATGTATCTAACTGCAGTTAAACTTCATTGGACAAGTTTGTATATTTCCTGCAGGATTAATTATAAATATTGACAGGTCCAGACCCCATTTACATGGGGACCGTTAATGAGAAGGAATTGAGTTTTACCTTGTAAAGAAAAATCCAAAAGACAAGAATAAAAGGAATCAATTCTGATTTGCACTGTAGAGATGTTGGCATCTGAGACACAGAGCAGCTCTCTATCAATCCCAGCGACCCGTTACATTGTCTGTCTGCTCCAAATGGAGAGATTTTACATTTAAAGCCACAATGACATTTGAAGATGATTTTTTTTTTCTTCCAAAGACAAAGCTTTTTGCTGCAGTAAGGATTTAGCAATCTGCTTCAGTAAATTAATAATACAATGATTATATATTCAGTGACAGCAAAGGTGGAAAATCCAGATAATGGACCAAATCCCATTCCGCTCTTTGAACAAAAAAAAAAATGTTATATGACCTTGGTACTGACTGCTTAAATGCAAACTCTGCTGAGATGTGGCATGTGCTGGAAATAGAATTAGCAGCAATATACACTTTCCTATTGTTTGTTTTCAACTTATAATCAGATGTCTTGTCATGATTTAAAGAGTATAAAGTAACAGATACATTATACATATAATAATGGGAGGGCTTTGGGTTATGTATAAAGGGCCATTAAATAGTTTTCTTTTACACTTGTTCATCTAATAATGAAGGTCTCTCTCTCTCTCTCTCTCTCTCTCTCTCTCTCTCTCTCTCTCAGTCTTTCTCTCTCTCTCTCGTCTTTCTCTCTCTTTATGGATGCCGGGCAGACTGCTTATACTGTGACTGTATCACCCAAACACTGCTTATACTGTGACTGTATCACCCAAACACTGCTTATACTGTGACTGTATCACCCAAACACTGCTTATACTGTGACTGTATCACCCAAACACTGCTTATACTGTGACTGTATCACCCAAACACTGCTTATACTGTGACTGTATCACCCAAACACTGCTTATACTGTGACTGTATCACCCAAACACTGCTTATACTGTGACTGTATCACCCAAACACTGCTTATACTGTGACTGTATCCCCCAAACACTGCTTATACTGTGACTGTGTCACCCAAACACTGCTTATACTGTGACTGTATCACCCAAACACTGCTTATACTGTGACTGTGTCACCCAAACACTGCTTATACTGTGACTGTATCACCCAAACACTGCGTATACTGTGACTGTATCACCCAAACACTGCTTATACTGTGACTGTATCACCCAAACACTGCTTATTCTGTGACTGTGTCACCCAAACACTGCCTATACTGTGACTGTATCACCCAAACACTGCTTATACTGTGACTGTATCACCCAAACACTGCTTATACTGTGACTGTATCACCCAAACACTGCTTATACTGTGACTGTGTCACCCAAACACTGCTTATACTGTGACTGTATCACCCAAACACTGCTTATACTGTGACTGTGTCACCCAAACACTGCTTATACTGTGACTGTATCACCCAAACACTGCGTATACTGTGACTGTATCACCCAAACACTGCTTATACTGTGACTGTATCACCCAAACACTGCTTATACTGTGACTGTATCACCCAAACACCGCTTATACTGTGACTGTATCACCCAAACACTGCTTATACTGTGACTGTATCACCCAAACACCGCCTATACTGTGACTGTATCACCCAAACACTGCTTATACTGTGACTGTATCACCCAAACACTGCTTATACTGTGACTGTATCACCCAAACACTGCTTATACTGTGACTGTATCACCCAAACACTGCCTATACTGTGACTGTATCACCTAAACACTGCTTATACTGTGACTGTATCACCCAAACACTGCCTATACTGACACTCTGACACTGAATATATTACGTGACGGATCCATTCTGACACTGAATATATTACATGACGGATCCATTCTGACACTGAATATATTACGTGACGGATCCATTCTGACACTGAATATATTACATGACGGATCCATTCTGACACTGAATATATTACGTGACGGATCCATTCTGACACTGAATATATTACGTGACGGATCCACTCTGACACTGAATATATTACGTGACGGATCCATTCTGACACTGAATATATTATGTGACGGATCCATTCTGACACTGAATATATTACGTGACGGATCTATTCTGACACTGAATATATTACATGACGGATCCATTCTGACACTGAATATATTTCGTGACGGATCCATTCTGACACTGAATATATTACGTGACGGATCCACTCTGACACTGAATATATTACGTGACGGATCCATTCTGACACTGAATATATTACGTGACGGATCCATTCTGACACTGAATATATTACGTGACGGATCCATTCTGACACTGAATATATTACATGACAGATCCATTCTGACACTGAATATATTACGTGGCGGATCCATTCTGACACTGAATATATTACGTGGCGGATCCATTCTGACACTGAATATTTACATGACGGATCCACTCTGACACTGAATATATTACATGACGGATCCACTCTGACACTGAATATATTACGTGACGGATCCACTCTGACACTGAATATATTACGTGACGGATCCACTCTGACACTGAATATATTACGTGACGGATACATTCTGACACTGAATATATTACGTGGCGGATCCATTCTGACACTGAATATATTACATGACGGATACATTCTGACACTGAATATTTACATGACGGATCCACTCTGACACTGAATATATTACATGACGGATACATTCTGACACTGAATATATTACATGACGGATACATTCTGACACTGAATATATTACATGACGGATAAATTCTGACACTGAATATATTACGTGACGGATCCATTCTGACACTGAATATATTACATGACGGATACATTCTGACACTGAATATATTACATGACGGATAAATTCTGACACTGAATATATTACATGACGGATACATTCTGATACTGCATATATTACATGTGATTGTTGTATTTTCATATTGTATTGCCAGCAATGTGATTTGTCACAGCTTTTGTTTGCAATGTTTATATTCTGCATAATTGCTATATTTTGGTGTATTCTTATTTATATTTTATTGGCTTGATCGCAACTGGCTAACAGAGCCCTAAAGGGGCAGTCTAGTCTCCAAACTCACTTTGGTGCAAGATGAAGATCACTGCTTGTATAGTGCACAAGCTTTTATCTCTGTGTGATTTGATGCAGGCATTCTGTATAAATCACATTTTTAATATTTGAATCAAGCCCTCCCCAGTGATTACTCTGCATGTTTACTGCAGGTGTGGCAGCACTGATTATATAGACAGTGAGGATATAAAGTTTTGTTTAATTTTTTCTTCAAATTGAATACATTGTGTGGCCTCTAAGTGACCTTGCTCCTGTACACAGTAGGATCTCTTAACAGTGCAACACATTGTCTGATTACATCACTAGAGAGACAGGAAATTCCATTCCTTTGAATGAAATTATTCTCATTGGTTCCTGCAGTAAAAAAAAAAAAAAAAAAAAAAAGGAGATTACTGTTGCTAGAGTGGGCAGCCCTGGTTTCAAACTGCTGTAATTTCACAATTTCATCTAGCTGTAAGTATGTTATATTCTAAGCAATGCAAAATGAAAGCACATTAATTTGCATGGATATTTGCATTTTGGGCACTAGTCCCTTTAATGGTGATTTGGAGTGGAGTATTGAGGGATGCTTGTTTAAGCAGTTGCCACTTTAAAAGTTGAGGATTTAAGATCCCTCCATTACACATGCATGCCATTCATGACACCTGAGGTAGACTGCAAGTCGAAACGTATTGGGTGGGCCGAGTTCCATAAGTATGACATCTTTCACCGAATGACAGAACCAATGATGTGGGGTGATGAGCTGTGTGGGATGTGGGGTGATGAGCTGTGTGGGATGTGGGGTGATGAGCTGTGTGGGATGTGGGGTGATGAGCTGTGTGGGTTGTGGAGTGATGAGCTGTGTGGGATGTGGGGTGATGAGCAGTGTGGGATGTGGGGTGATGAGCTGTGTGGACAGGAATGTGGGGTGATGAGCTGTGTGGACAGGGATGTGGGGTGATGAGCTGTGTGGGATGTGGGGTGATGAACTGTGTGGACAGGAATGTGGGGTGATGAGCTGTGTGGACAGGAATGTGGGGTGATGAGCTGTGTGGACAGGAATGTGGGGTAAGGAGCTGTGTGGACAGGGATGTGGGGTGATGAGCTGTGTGGGATGTGGGGTGATGAGCTGTGTGGGATGTGGGGTGATGAACTGTGTGGACAGGAATGTGGGGTGATGAGCTGTGTGGACAGGGATGTGGGGTGATGAGCTGTGTGGACAGGGATGTGGGGTGATGAGCTGTGTGGACAGGAATGTGGGGTAAGGAGCTGTGTGGACAGGGATGTGGGGTGATGAGCTGTGTGGACAGGGATGTGGGCTAATGAGCTGTGTGGGATGTGGGGTGATGAGCTGTGTGGACAGGGATGTGGGCTAATGAGCTGTGTGGGATGTGGGGTAATGAGCTGTGTGGGATGTGGGGTGATGAGCTGTGTGGGATGTGGAGTGATGAGCTGTGTGGACAGGAATGTGGGGTAATGAGATGTGTGGGATGTGGGGTAATGAGCTGTGTGGGATGTGGGGTGAGGAGCTGTGTGCGATGTGGGGTGATGAACTGTGTGTACAGGGATGTGGGGTGATGAGCTGTACACAGTAGGATCTCTTAACAGTGCAACACATTGTCTGATTACATCACTAGAGAGACAGGAAATTCCATTCCTTTGAATGAAATTATTCTCATTGGTTCCTGCAGTAAAAAAAAAAAAAAAAAAAAAGGAGATTACTGTTGCTAGAGTGGGCAGCCCTGGTTTCAAACTGCTGTAATTTCACAATTTCATCTAGCTGTAAGTATGTTATATTCTAAGCAATGCAAAATGAAAGCACATTAATTTGCATGGATATTTGCATTTTGGGCACTAGTCCCTTTAATGGTGATTTGGAGTGGAGTATTGAGGGATGCTTGTTTAAGCAGTTGCCACTTTAAAAGTTGAGGATTTAAGATCCCTCCATTACACATGCATGCCATTCATGACACCTGAGGTAGACTGCAAGTCGAAACGTATTGGGTGGGCCGAGTTCCATAAGTATGACATCTTTCACCGAATGACAGAACCAATGATGTGGGGTGATGAGCTGTGTGGGATGTGGGGTGATGAGCTGTGTGGGATGTGGGGTGATGAGCTGTGTGGGATGTGGGGTGATGAGCTGTGTGGGTTGTGGAGTGATGAGCTGTGTGGGATGTGGGGTGATGAGCAGTGTGGGATGTGGGGTGATGAGCTGTGTGGACAGGAATGTGGGGTGATGAGCTGTGTGGACAGGGATGTGGGGTGATGAGCTGTGTGGGATGTGGGGTGATGAACTGTGTGGACAGGAATGTGGGGTGATGAGCTGTGTGGACAGGAATGTGGGGTGATGAGCTGTGTGGACAGGAATGTGGGGTAAGGAGCTGTGTGGACAGGGATGTGGGGTGATGAGCTGTGTGGGATGTGGGGTGATGAGCTGTGTGGGATGTGGGGTGATGAACTGTGTGGACAGGAATGTGGGGTGATGAGCTGTGTGGACAGGGATGTGGGGTGATGAGCTGTGTGGACAGGGATGTGGGGTGATGAGCTGTGTGGACAGGAATGTGGGGTAAGGAGCTGTGTGGACAGGGATGTGGGGTGATGAGCTGTGTGGACAGGGATGTGGGCTAATGAGCTGTGTGGGATGTGGGGTGATGAGCTGTGTGGACAGGGATGTGGGCTAATGAGCTGTGTGGGATGTGGGGTAATGAGCTGTGTGGGATGTGGGGTGATGAGCTGTGTGGGATGTGGAGTGATGAGCTGTGTGGACAGGAATGTGGGGTAATGAGATGTGTGGGATGTGGGGTAATGAGCTGTGTGGGATGTGGGGTGAGGAGCTGTGTGCGATGTGGGGTGATGAACTGTGTGTACAGGGATGTGGGGTGATGAGCTGTGTGGACAGGGATGTGGGCTAATGAGCTGTGTGGGATGTGGGGTGATGAGCTGTGTGGGATGTGGGGTGATGAGCAGTGTGGACAGGAATGTGGGGTGATGAGCTGTGTGGACAGGAATGTGGGGTGATGAGCTGTGTGGACAATGATGTGGGGTGATGAGCTGTGTGGACAGGGATGTGGGGTGATGAGCTGTGTGGACAGGGATGTGGGGTGATGAGCTGTGTGGACAGGGATGTGGGGTGATGAGCTGTGTGGACAGGGATGTGGGCTAATGAGCTGTGTGGACAGGGATGTGGGGTGATGAGCTGTGTGGACAGGGATGTGGGCTAATGAGCTGTGTGGGATGTGGGGTGATGAGCTGTGTAAGATGTGGGGTGCTGAGCTGTGTGGGATGTGGGGTGATGAGCTGTGTGGGATGTGGGGTAATGAGCTGTGTGGCATGTGGGGTCATGTGGCTCTGTGGACAGGGATGTGGGGTGATGGGCTGTGGGACATGTAGGGTCATGTGGCTGTGTGCACAGGGATGTGTGGTAATGGGCTGTGGGGCATGTAGAGTCATGTGGCTCTGTGGACAGGGATGTGGGGTAATGAGCTGTGGGGCATGTAGGGTCATGTGGCTCTGTGCACAGGGATGTGTGGTAATGGGCTGTGGGGCATGTAGAGTCATGTGGCTCTGTGGACAGGGATGTGGGGTAATGGGCTGTGTGGGGCATGTAGAGTCATGTGGCTCTGTGGACAGGGATATGGGGTAATGGGCTGTGGGGCATGTAGGGTCATGTGGCTCTGTGGACAGGGATGTGGGGTAATGGGCTGTGGGGCATGTAGGGTCATGTGGCTCTGTGGACAGGGATGTGGGGTAATGGGCTGTGGGGCATGTAGGGTCATGTGGCTCTGTGGACAGGGATGTGGGGTAATGGGCTGTGGGGCATGTAGAGTCATGTGGCTCTGTGGACAGGGATGTGGGGTGATGGGCTGTGGGACATGTAGGGTCATGTGGCTGTGTGGACAGGGATGTGGGGTGATGGGCTGTGGGGCATGTAGGGTCATGTGGCTCTGTGGACAGGGATGTGGGGTAATGGGCTGTGGGGCATGTAGGGTCATGTGGCTCTGTGGACAGGGATGTGGGGTAATGGGCTGTGGGGCATGTAGGGTCATGTGGCTCTGTGGACAGGGATGTGGGGTAATGGGCTGTGGGGCATGTAGAGTCATGTGGCTCTGTGGACAGGGATGTGGGGTAATGGGCTGTGGGGCATGTAGAGTCATGTGGCTCTGTGGACAGGGATGTGGGGTAATGGGCTGTGGGGCATGTAGAGTCATGTGGCTCTGTGGACAGGGATGTGGGGTAATGGGCTGTGGGGCATGTAGAGTCATGTGGCTCTGTGGACAGGGATGTGGGGTAATGGGCTGTAGGGCATGTAGGGTCATGTGGCTCTGTGGACAGGGATGTGGGGTAATGGGCTGTGGGGCATGTAGAGTCATGTGGCTCTGTGGACAGGGATGTGGGGTAATGGGCTGTAGGGCATGTAGGGTCATGTGGCTCTGTGGACAGGGATGTGGGGTAATGGGCTGTGGGGCATGTAGAGTCATGTGGCTCTGTGGACAGGGATGTGGGGTAATGGGCTGTGGGGCATGTGGCTCTGTGGACAGGGATGTGGGGTAATGGGCTGTAGGGCATGTAGAGTCATGTGGCTCTGAGGACAGGGATGTGGGGTAATGGGCTGTGGGGCATGTAGAGTCATGTGGCTCTGTGGACAGGGATGTGGGGTAATGGGCTGTAGGGCATGTAGGGTCATGTGGCTCTGTGGACAGGGATGTGGGGTAATGGGCTGTGGGGCATGTAGAGTCATGTGGCTCTGTGGACAGGGATGTGGGGTAATGAGCTGTGGGGCATGTAGAGTCATGTGGCTGTGTGGACAGGGATGTGGGGTAATGAGCTGTAGGGCATGTAGAGTCATGTGGCTCTGTGGACAGGGATGTGGGGTAATGGGCTGTGGGGCATGTAGAGTCATGTGGCTCTGTGGACAGGGATGTGGGGTAATGGGCTGTGGGGCATGTAGAGTCATGTGGCTGTGTGGACAGGGATGTGGGGTAATGAGCTGTAGGGCATGTAGAGTCATGTGGCTCTGTGGACAGGGATGTGGGGTAATGGGCTGTGGGGCATGTAGAGTCATGTGGCTCTGTGGACAGGGATGTGAGGTAATGGGCTGTAGGGCATGTAGAGTCATGTGGCTCTGTGGACAGGGATGTGGGGTAATGACCTGTAGGGCATGTAGAGTCATGTGGCTCTGTGGACAGGGATGTGGGGTAATGAGCTGTGGGGCATGTAGAGTCATGTGGCTCTGTGGACAGGGATGTGGGGTAATGAGCTGTGGGGCATGTAGAGTCATGTGGCTCTGTGGACAGGGATGTGGGGAAATGGGCTGTGGGGCATGTAGAGTCATGTGGCTCTGTGTGTACCATGTTTGGCACAGCACTGTTACATACACTATCAGCTCCGGTTTGTTACCACACACGGACAGCAGAGGGCGCTGCACTGCAAGAGAGAGTAATGTCTCCGCCGTCGCCGCTGGTTGCTAAGCAGCGCGTGTGCGTTGGTCGCGTGTTCGTGACGCACTTCCTGCTTCTGCCGGAAGTGTCAGTGCCGCTGTCATGGCTGAGCTGAGAGAAATTCAGAATCGGGTCCGGGAGCTGGAGACACGGCTGTACGGGGAGACTGCGGGGGAGCCCAGGAAGGTCTAATAATATATATATAATAACTGTATACATCATAATATAATAATATATATCATATCCCAAGTGATAACTGTATCCATCATAATATAATAATATATATCATATCCCAAGTGATAACTCTATCCGTCATAATATAATAATATATATCATATCCCAAGTGATAACTCTATCCATCATAATATAATAATATATATCATATCCCAAGTGATAACTGTATCCATCATAATATATATCATATCCCAAGTGATAACTGTATCCATCATAATATAATAATATATATCATATCCCAAGTGATAACTCTATCCATCATAATATAATAATATATATCATATCCCAAGTGATAACTCTATCCATCATAATATAATAATATATATCATATCCCAAGTGATAACTCTATCCATCATAATATAATAATATATATCATATCCCAAGTGATAACTCTATCCATCATAATATAATAATATATATCATATCCCAAGTGATAACTCTATCCATCATAATATAATAATATATATCATATCCCAAGTGATAACTCTATCCATCATAATATAATAATATATATCATATCCCAAGTGATAACTCTATCCATCATAATATAATAATATATATCATATCCCAAGTGATAACTCTATCCATCATAATATAATAATATATATCATATCCCAAGTGATAACTCTATCCATCATAATATAATAATATATATCATATCCCAAGTGATAACTCTATCCATCATAATATAATAATATATATCATATCCCAAGTGATAACTCTATCCGTCATAATATAATAATATATATCATATCCCAAGTGATAACTCTATCCATCATAATATAATAATATATATCATATCCCAAGTGATAACTGTATCCATCATAATATAATAATATATATCATATCCCAAGTGATAACTCTATCCGTCATAATATAATAATATATATCATATCCCAAGTGATAACTCTATCCGTCATAATATAATAATATATATCATATCCCAAGTGATAACTCTATCCGTCATAATATAATAATATATATCATATCCCAAGTGATAACTCTATCCATCATAATATAATAATATATATCATATCCCAAGTGATAACTGTATCCATCATAATATAATAATATATATCATATCCCAAGTGATAACTGTATCCATCATAATATAATAATATATATCATATCCCAAGTGATAACTCTATCCGTCATAATATAATAATATATATCATATCCCAAGTGATAACTCTATCCATCATAATATAATAATATATATCATATCCCAAGTGATAACTCTATCCGTCATAATATAATAATATATATCATATCCCAAGTGATAACTCTATCCATCATAATATAATAATATATATCATATCCCAAGTGATAACTCTATCCATCATAATATAATAATATATATCATATCCCAAGTGATAACTCTGTCCATCATAATATAATAATATATATCATATCCGAAATGATAACTCTGTCCATCATAATATACATAATATAATAATATATATCATATCCCAAGTGATAACTCTATCCATCATAATATAATAATATATATCATATCCCAAGTGATAACTCTATCCATCATAATATAATAATATATATCATATCCCAAGTGATAACTCTATCCATCATAATATAATAATATATATCATATCCCAAGTGATAACTCTATCCATCATAATATAATAATATATATCATATCCCAAGTGATAACTCTATCCATCATAATATAATAATATATATCATATCCCAAGTGATAACTGTATCCATCATAATATAATAATATATATCATATCCCAAGTGATAACTCTATCCGTCATAATATAATAATATATATCATATCCCAAGTGATAACTCTATCCATCATAATATAATAATATATATCATATCCCAAGTGATAACTGTATCCATCATAATATAATAATATATATCATATCCCAAGTGATAACTCTATCCATCATAATATAATAATATATATCATATCCCAAGTGATAACTCTATCCATCATAATATAATAATATATATCATATCCCAAGTGATAACTCTATCCATCATAATATAATAATATATATCATATCCCAAGTGATAACTCTATCCATCATAATATAATAATATATATCATATCCCAAGTGATAACTCTATCCATCATAATATAATAATATATATCATATCCCAAGTGATAACTCTATCCATCATAATATAATAATATATATCATATCCCAAGTGATAACTCTATCCATCATAATATAATAATATATATCATATCCCAAGTGATAACTCTATCCATCATAATATAATAATATATATCATATCCCAAGTGATAACTGTATCCATCATAATATAATAATATATATCATATCCCAAGTGATAACTCTATCCATCATAATATAATAATATATATCATATCCCAAGTGATAACTCTATCCATCATAATATAATAATATATATCATATCCCAAGTGATAACTCTATCCATCATAATATAATAATATATATCATATCCCAAGTGATAACTCTATCCATCATAATATAATAATATATATCATATCCCAAGTGATAACTCTATCCATCATAATATAATAATATATATCATATCCCAAGTGATAACTCTATCCATCATAATATAATAATATATATCATATCCCAAGTGATAACTCTATCCATCATAATATAATAATATATATCATATCCCAAGTGATAACTCTATCCATCATAATATAATAATATATATCATATCCCAAGTGATAACTGTATCCATCATAATATAATAATATATATCATATCCCAAGTGATAACTGTATCCATCATAATATAATAATATATATCATATCCCAAGTGATAACTCTATCCATCATAATATAATAATATATATCATATCCCAAGTGATAACTGTATCCATCATAATATAATAATATATATCATATCCCAAGTGATAACTGTATCCATCATAATATAATAATATATATCATATCCCAAGTGATAACTCTATCCATCATAATATAATAATATATATCATATCCCAAGTGATAACTCTATCCATCAAAATATAATAATATATATCATATCCCAAGTGATAACTCTATCCATCATAATATAATAATATATATCATATCCCAAGTGATAACTCTATCCATCATAATATAATAATATATATCATATCCCAAGTGATAACTCTATCCATCATAATATAATAATATATATCATATCCCAAGTGATAACTCTGTCCATCATAATATAATAATATATATCATATCCGAAATGATAACTCTGTCCATCATAATATACATAATATAATAATATATATCATATCCCAAGTGATAACTCTATCCATCATAATATAATAATATATATCATATCCCAAGTGATAACTCTATCCGTCATAATATAATAATATATATCATATCCCAAGTGATAACTCTATCCGTCATAATATAATAATATATATCATATCCCAAGTGATAACTCTATCCATCATAATATAATAATATATATCATATCCCAAGTGATAACTCTATCCATCATAATATAATAATATATATCATATCCCAAGTGATAACTGTATCCATCATAATATAATAATATATATCAGGGCTCGACAAACCCCAGGCGCCAGGTCGCCATGGCGACCAGGAAATTAGACCTGGCGCCTGGGTGCTGTCAGCCTCCTGGTCCCCTTGCCGCTGCCATCCGATTTTTCCGCAGCGCGAGGGGGTAAAGTCTGTGCCGATGGCCGATGGCACAGACTGCAAGCTCCGCCCCCTCGCGCAACGCGTGTCTGAGTGCCGGGTGTCGTCACGTGACATCCTGGCACTCAGCACGCCGACCAAAGGAGATCAGCAGCAGCATGAATGTCCCCCTCCCCTGCAGTGAGGTAAAGCAGCTGGGAGGGGGACACATCAAGAAGAAACCCCCAAGAAAAGACTGTGTTAGGTGGGTGTGTGTTTGTATGTATTGTAAAGTAGGTGTGTGTGAGGGGTTTGTATATATGGGTGTGTGAGGTGTTTATATATATATATGGGTGTGTGAGGTGTTTATATATATATGGGTGTGTGAGTTGTTTGTATATATGTGTGTGTGAGGTGTTTGTATATATGTGTGTGAGGTGTTTGTATATATGTGTATATGTAAAGTATGTGTGTTTGTATATATGTGTGTGTGAGGTGTTTGTATATATGTGTATATGTAAAGTATGTGTGTTTGTATATATGTGTGTGTGAGGTGTTTGTATATATGTGTGTGTGAGGTGTTTGTATATATGTGTATATGTAAAGTATGTGTGTTTGTATATATGTGTGTGTGTGAGGTGTTTGTATATATGTGTATATGTAAAGTATGTGTGTTTGTATATATGTGTGTGTGAGGTGTTTGTATATATGTGTGTGTGAGGTGTTTGTATATATGTGTATATGTAAAGTATGTGTGTTTGTATATATGTGTGTGTGTGTGAGGTGTTTGTATATATGTGTATATGTAAAGTATGTGTGTTTGTATATATGTGTGTGTGAGGTGTTTGTATATATGTGTGTGTGAGGTGTTTGTATATATGTGTGTGTGAGGTGTTTGTATATATGTGTGTGTGAGGTGTTTGTGTATATATGTGTGTGTGAGGTGTTTGTGTATATATGTGTGTGTGAGGTGTTTGTGTATATATGTGTGTGTGAGGTGTTTGTGTATATATGTGTGTGTGAGGTGTTTGTGTATATATGTGTGTGTGAGGTGTTTGTGTATATATGTGTGTGTGAGGTGTTTGTGTATATATGTGTGTGTGAGGTGTTTGTGTATATGTGTATATGTAAAGTATGTGTGTTTGTATATATGTGAAGTATGCGTGTGTGTTTATGAATTGTGTTTATGTTTGCGTGATTGTCTGGCTCCTAAAAAAAATGTCTGGCTCCTAAAATCAAAATAAATTTGTCAAGCCCTGATATATATCATATCCCAAGTGATAACTCTATCCATCATAATATAATAATATATATCATATCCCAAGTGATAACTCTATCCATCATAATATAATAATATATATCATATCCCAAGTGATAACTGTATCCATCATAATATAATAATATATATCATATCCCAAGTGATAACTCTATCCATCATAATATAATAATATATATCATATCCCAAGTGATAACTGTATCCATCATAATATAATAATATATATCATATCCCAAGTGATAACTCTATCCATCATAATATAATAATATATATCATATCCCAAGTGATAACTCTATCCGTCATAATATAATAATATATATCATATCCCAAGTGATAACTGTATCCATCATAATATAATAATATATATCATATCCCAAGTGATAACTGTATCCATCATAATATAATAATATATATCATATCCCAAGTGATAACTGTATCCATCATAATATAATAATATATATCATATCCCAAGTGATAACTGTATCCATCATAATATAATAATATATATCATATCCCAAGTGATAACTCTATCCATCATAATATAATAATATATATCATATCCCAAGTGATAACTCTATCCATCATAATATAATAATATATATCATATCCCAAGTGATAACTCTATCCATCATAATATAATAATATATATCATATCCCAAGTGATAACTGTATCCATCATAATATAATAATATATATCATATCCCAAGTGATAACTCTATCCATCATAATATAATAATATATATCATATCCCAAGTGATAACTGTATCCATCATAATATAATAATATATATCATATCCCAAGTGATAACTGTATCCATCATAATATAATAATATATATCATATCCCAAGTGATAACTGTATCCATCATAATATAATAATATATATCATATCCCAAGTGATAACTCTATCCATCATAATATAATAATATATATCATATCCCAAGTGATAACTCTATCCATCATAATATAATAATATATATCATATCCCAAGTGATAACTGTATCCATCATAATATAATAATATATATCATATCCCAAGTGATAACTGTATCCATCATAATATAATAATATATATCATATCCCAAGTGATAACTCTATCCATCATAATATAATAATATATATCATATCCCAAGTGATAACTCTATCCATCATAATATAATAATATATATCATATCCCAAGTGATAACTGTATCCATCATAATATAATAATATATATCATATCCCAAGTGATAACTCTATCCATCATAATATAATAATATATATCATATCCCAAGTGATAACTCTATCCATCATAATATAATAATATATATCATATCCCAAGTGATAACTGTATCCATCATAATATAATAATATATATCATATCCCAAGTGATAACTCTATCCATCATAATATAATAATATATATCATATCCCAAGTGATAACTCTGTCCATCATAATATAATAATATATATCATATCCGAAATGATAACTCTGTCCATCATAATATAATAATATATATCATATCCCAAGTGATAACTCTATCCATCATAATATAATAATATATATCATATCCCAAGTGATAACTCTATCCGTCATAATATAATAATATATATCATATCCCAAGTGATAACTCTATCCGTCATAATATAATAATATATATCATATCCCAAGTGATAACTCTATCCATCATAATATAATAATATATATCATATCCCAAGTGATAACTCTATCCATCATAATATAATAATATATATCATATCCCAAGTGATAACTGTATCCATCATAATATAATAATATATATCATATCCCAAGTGATAACTCTATCCATCATAATATAATAATATATATCATATCCCAAGTGATAACTGTATCCATCATAATATAATAATATATATCATATCCCAAGTGATAACTCTATCCATCATAATATAATAATATATATCATATCCCAAGTGATAACTCTATCCATCATAATATAATAATATATATCATATCCCAAGTGATAACTCTATCCATCATAATATAATAATATATATCATATCCCAAGTGATAACTGTATCCATCATAATATAATAATATATATCATATCCCAAGTGATAACTCTATCCATCATAATATAATAATATATATCATATCCCAAGTGATAACTCTATCCATCATAATATAATAATATATATCATATCCCAAGTGATAACTCTATCCATCATAATATAATAATATATATCATATCCCAAGTGATAACTGTATCCATCATAATATAATAATATATATCATATCCCAAGTGATAACTGTATCCATCATAATATAATAATATATATCATATCCCAAGTGATAACTGTATCCATCATAATATAATAATATTTGTAATGTCCAAAATCATAGCTCTATAATTCATAATACAATATAAATAATATCCGAAATGATAACTCTATACTTCATAATATATATAATATCCGATATTATAGCTCTATACATCATTATCATATCCTGAATGCACATCATAATATAATAATAATAACCTGAATACACATAATATAATAATATCCAGTATACATATGATAAAATAATAACATCCTGTATACACATCATCATATAATAATATCCAGTATACACATCATCATATAATAATATCCTGTATACACATCATAATATAATAACCTCCTGTATACACATCATAATATAATAACATCTTGTATATATATCATAATATAATAACATCCCGTATACACATCATCATATAATAACATCCAGTATACACATCATAATATAATAACATCCCGTATACCCATCATCATATAATAACATCCCGTATACCCATCATCATATAATAACATCCCGTATACACATCATCATATAATAACATCCCGTATACCCATCATCATATAATAACATCCCGTATACACATCATCATATAATAACATCCCGTATACCCATCATCATATAATAACATCCCGTATACCCATCATCATATAATAACATCCCGTATACACATCATCATATAATAACATCCCGTATACCCATCATCATATAATAACATCCCGTATACACATCATCATATAATAACATCCCGTATACCCATCATCATATAATAACATCCCGTATACCCATCATCATATAATAACATCCCGTATACACATCATCATATAATAACATCCCGTATACCCATCATCATATAATACCATCCCGTATACCCATCATCATATAAAAACATCCCGTATACACATCATCATATAATAACATCCCGTATACCCATCATCATATAATAACATCCCGTATACACATCGTCATATAATAATATCCAGTAAACACATCATAATATAATAACGTCCTGTATACACATCATAATATAATAACATCCCGTATACCCATCATCATATAATAACATCCAGTATACACATCATAATATAATAACATCCCGTATACACATCATAATATAATAACATCCCGTATACACATCATCATATAATAACATCCCGTATACACATCATCATATAATAATATCCAGTATACACATCATCATATAATAACATCCCGTATACACATCATCATATAATAACATCCCGTATACACATCATCATATAATAACATCCCGTATACACATCATCATATAATAATATCAGGGATACACATCATATAATAACATCCCGTATGCACATCATCATATAATATCAGGGATACACATCATAATATAATAACATCCCGTATACACATCGTCATATGATAACATCCCGTATACACATCATCATATAATAACATCCCGTATACACATCATCATATAATAACATCCCGTATACACATCATAATATAATAACATCCCGTATACACATCATAATATAATAACATCCCGGATACCCATCATCATATAACAACATCCCGTATACACATCATCATATAATAATATCCAGTATACACATCATCATATAATAACATCCTGTATACACATCATAATATAATAATATCCTGTATACACATCATAATATAATAATATCCAGTAAACACATCATCATATAATAACATCCTGTATACACATCATCATATAATAACACCCTGTATACACATCATAATATAATAATATCCAGTAAACACATCATCATATAATAACATCCCGTATAACCATCATCATATAATAATATCAGGGATACACATCATATAATAACATCCCGTATACACATCATCATATAATATCAGGGATACACATCATAATATAATAACATCCCGGATACCCATCATCATATAACAACATCCCGTATACACATCGTCATATGATAACATCCCGTATACACATCATCATATAACAACATCCCGTATACACATCATCATATAATATCCAGTATACACATCATCATATAATAACATCCTGTATACACATCATAATATAATAATATCCCGTATACACATCATAATATAATAATATCCAGTAAACACATCATCATATAATAACATCCTGTATACACATCATCATATAATAACACCCCGGATACACATCATAATATAATAATATCCAGTAAACACATCATCATATAATAATATCCAGTATACACATCATCATATAATAACATCCTGTATACACATCATCATATAATAACATCCCGTATACACATCATCATATAATAACATCCCGTATACACATCATCATATATTAACATCCCGTATACACATCATCATATAATAACATCCCGTATACACATCATCATATAATAATATCCAGTATACACATCATCATATAATAATATCCCGTATACACATCATCATATAATAACATCCCGTATACACATCATCATATAATAACATCCCGTATACACATCATCATATAATAACATCCCGTATACACATCATATAATAACATCCTGTATACACATCATCATATAATAACATCCCATATACACATTATAATATATCTCTCTCTGTATGTTTCTTAGGTTGCTGATGGACTATTAAAGGTTCAGGTCTCTCTTGGGAACATCGCAGGAAAACGTGAGCGGGTCAAGACCCTGTATAAGAAAAGTGAGTGTCCTGTGTGTATCTCTGCTGGTCATATTGGGGATTGCACATGGCTAACAGTATTCTAGGCATACCACAATGTGTCATATTGATTTTCTGAATTTTAAAAATTACTTCTGACTTCTGCTAGACTGCTCCCCTATAGACTATAACCCTGGCTCCTGGTAGACTGTGCTCCCCATCCCCCCCCCCCCCCCCCGGATACTAGTAGACTGCCCCCCTCCAGCTTCCGGTTAGACCGCGCGTCCCCTACCGACTCCCGCTTAGACCGCGCGTCCCCTGACGGCTCCCGCTTAGACTGCGCGTCCCCTACCGGCTCCCGCTTAGACTGCGCGTCCCCTACCGGCTCCCGCTTAGACCGCGTCTCCCCTACCGGCTCCCGCTTAGACCGCGTCTCCCCTACCGGCTCCCGCTTAGACCGCGCCTCCCCTGCCGGCTCCCGCTTAGACCGCGCCTCCCCTACCGGCTCCCGGTTAGACCGCGCCTCCCCTACCGGCTCCCGCTTAGACCACGGCTCCGTGTTAGACCGCGCCTCCCCTACCGGCTCCCGCTTAGACCGCGCCTCCCCTACCGGCTCCCGGTTAGACCGCGCCTCCTTTACCGGCTCCCGCTTAGACCGCGCCTCCCCTACCGGCTCCCGGTTAGACCGCGCTTCCCCTACCAGCTCCTGGTTAGACCGCGCCTCCCCTACCGGCTCCCGCTTAGACCGCGCCTCCCCTACCGGCTCCCGGTTAGACCGCGCCTCCCCTACCGGCTCCCGGTTAGACCGCGCGTCCCCTACCGGCTCCCGGTTAGACTGCACGTCCCCTACCGGCTCCCGGTTAGACAGCGCGTCCCCTACCGGCTCCCGGTTATACCGACCAGCTCCCCCCCATGACCCCCCCACCCCATGCTGGCTCCTGGCCTACCTCTTCCCTAGCTAATAACACCTGATGTCTATCTCTGTTAGTTGAGGACTTGCTGAAGTACCTGGACCCGCAATATATAGACAGGATTGCTGTACCTGATGCAATGAAACTCGAGTTCATCTTAGCAGGTGAGTGCCAAGTACCATCCCATTCCTATGTCTAATACCAGACAAGAACCCCTTCCTGCTCATATTACGCTCTCTGCTGAGCTGATCCCACCTGTCCACTCACCTCAGTCCCACAGAGTAAATGTTAAAACAGAACTAAAGGAGATGTGCCGAGACTTCCACCAGGTAAAGCAGCTACCAGTACACACCAAAAGACACAATGTCAGATATTGGTGGGAGCTATAGAGTGGGAGATGGAATGGTATTGGCAGGAACTCTATAAATATTACAATAATACTACATATCATAAAAGCTCAATATATCCAAATTCACAGCACTCACACGCAGGGTAGAGGAGGGGATATGCGCACGAGAGCAGCACCACTGCTGCACATCGCACGGGAAGCTGTATCAGGGCACGAAGTACTACACAGAGCGTGTACCCGACACAGCTTTTCGTGCGGTGTGCAGTTCGAGGGGCGGCTACCGGAGCAGAGCTCAGGCGGGCCGCACCTCGATGCCCGGCGGGCCGCATTTGGCCCGCAGGACGCATGTTAGACGCCTCTGGTCTAGGGCATGTGTGATCTAGGGTGAGCTGTGTCTAGGGCGTGTGTGATCTAGGGTGAGCTGTGTCTAGGGCGTGTGTGATCTAGGGTGAGCTGTGTCTAGGGCGTGTGTGATCTAGGGTGAGCTGTGTCTAGGGCGTGTGTGATCTAGGGTGAGCTGTGTCTAGGGCGTGTGTGATCTAGGGTGAGCTGTGTCTAGGGCGTGTGTGATCTAGGGTGAGCTGTGTCTAGGGCGTGTGTGATCTAGGGTGAGCTGTGTCTATGGCATGTGTGATCTAGGGTGAGCTGTGTCTAGGGCATGTGTGATCTAGGGTGAGCTGTGTCTAGGGCGAGTGTGATCTAGGGTGAGCTGTGTCTAGGGCGTGTGTGATCTAGGGTGAGCTGTGTCTAGGGCGAGTGTGATCTAGGGTGAGCTGTGTCTAGGGCGAGTGTGATCTAGGGTGAGCTGTGTCTAGGGCGTGTGTGATCTAGGGTGAGCTGTGTCTAGGGCGTGTGTGATCTAGGGTGAGCTGTGTCTAGGGCGTGTGTGATCTAGGACGAGCTGTGTCTAGGGTGTGTGTGTGTGTGATCTAGGACGAGCTGTGTCTAGGGTGTGTGTGTGTGTGATCTAGGGCGAGCTGTGGCTAGGGTGTGTGTGTGATCTAGGGGAGCTGAGTCTAGGGTGGGTGTGATCTAGGCTGGGTGTGTAGAAGAAGCAAGTAATGGACCCAGCACTCAAATAGGTTTAGTGGAGGTATGATATGTTTTGCTACCCATTTTTGTATTTTTACACACCTAATGGCTGATTATGCAAATAGTATTTACGCTTCACATTTGTTCACTTAAATCACCAATTTGAACACGCCCTGTATACCTGTGTGCACTATATATAAAGCTTGTTTAAACACCTGATGTTAGGCATGAAAAAAACCCTTGAGGGTTGAAACGTTGCCTGTGTGCTGAATAAACACCTCCACTAAACCTATTTGAGTGCTGGGTCCATTACTTGCTTCTTCTACATATTTTCAATTCAGCATCCCGGGACCTCGGCACCTCACCTAAATTGGAGTGCGGATCCGAATCTACTTTTTTCTACTAGGGTGTGTGTGTGTGATGTAGGGTGAGCTGTGTCTAGGGTGGGTGTGTGTGTGTGATGTAGGGTGAGCTGTGTCTAGGGTGGGTGTGTGTGATCTAGAGTGAGCTGTGTCTAGGGTGGGTGTGTGTGTGATGTAGGGTGAGCTGTGTCTAGGGTGGGTGTGTGTGGTGTAGGGTGAGCTGTGTCTAGGGTGGGTGTGTGTGGTGTAGGGTGAGCTGTGTCTAGGGTGGGTGTGTGTGATCTAGGGTGAGCTGTGTCTAGGGTGGGTGTGTGTGATGTAGGGTGTGTGTGATGTAGGGTGAGGGCTATGTCTAGGGTGGGTGTGCGTGTGATGTAAGGTGAGCTGTGTCTAGGGTGGGTGTGTGATGTAGGGTGAGCTGTGTCTAGGGTGGGTGTGTGTGATGTAGGGTGAGCTGTGTCTAGGGTGGGTGTGTGTGATGTAGGGTGAGCTGAGTCTAGGGTGGGTGTGTGTGATGTAGGGTGAGCTGAGTCTAGGGTGTGTGATGTAGGGTGAGCTGAGTCTAGGGTGGGTGTGTGTGATGTAGGGTGAGCTGTGTCTAGTGTGGGTGTGTGTGATGTAGGGTGAGCTGTGTCTAGGGTGGGTGTGTGTGATGTAGGGTGAGCTGTGTCTAGGGTGGGTGTGTGTGATGTAGGGTGAGCTGTGTCTAGGGTGGGTGTGTGTGATGTAGGGTGAGCTGTGTCTAGGGTGGGTGTGTGTGATGTAGGGTGAGCTGTGTCTACCATAAGTCAACGTGTGGCCCGTTTGATTGCAAAGTGCAGTCCAACTGAATGAATTCATATTCTCATTTGCTCTTAATGTGTAGTTTTGATTACGTAGCATTCATTTTAATCTTGTTTTGACTGTATTCTTTTTACTGCTAAATAAGCAGTTGTTGAATGAAATGTAATGCAGCTCAATGCACTTTGCTTTCATTATAATGAAACACAATGTGCTTCAGAAACAGATACTTTGCTGGGAATTGGTGACTTCCATTAGATACACCAAGATCTGGAGGTTACTCATCCTCATGCATTGAGGATCCCAGTCCTGGAGTTTCTCCAAGATGGTTTTTGGCAGGGATTTAAGTCCTGCTACTCTCAAATCTTCTCGATGTGCCGTGTTAAGCTTGGAGCTTGCTGAAGACAAATCAACAGGTTTTGCAAAGCTATAAGTAGACTGTGAAACGTTTGAGGCTCGCTGCTTGGCACCGAATCTCCTTCTCAAACAGCTGAACCTGTCTCATTTGATCCTTCACCCTGCTTATATCAGAAGGATGACATTCCTTGTTACCATCACTTCTCCAGTGTTTTTCCTGATAAAGTGGATCTTCTGCCACCAGCATTTCTTCTCTACATTCCACAAGAGGCAGGAGTTTATATTCCCCACATTCTCTCCTTCTCCAGCTCATTGATGGAAGACCACTTGCACTCCCTGGATCTTAAAAGATGCTTTACCATCTACCTCCAGAAGACACATAGAAACATATAAAGTGTCACTGGCAGATAAGAACCATTCAGCCATCTAGTCTGCCCAATTTTCTAAATACTTTAATTAGCCCCTGGTCTTATCTTATATCTAGGATAGCCTTATACCTATCCCATGCATGCTTAAACTCCTTCACTGTATTAACCTCTACCACGTCTACTAGAAGACTATTCCATACATCCACTACCCTCTCAGTAATGTAATACTTTCATTAGCCCCTGGTCTTATCTTATATCTAGGATAGCCTTATACCTATCCCACGCATGCTTCAACTCCTTCACTGTATTAACCTCTACCACTTCTACTAGAAGACTATTCCATACATCCACTACCCTCTCAGTAATGTAATACTTTCATTAGTCCCTGGCCTTATCTTATATCTAGGATAGCCTTATACCTTTCCCACGCATGCTTAAACTCCTTCACTGTATTAACCTCTACCACTTCTACTAGAAGACTATTCCATACATCCACTACCCTCTCAGTAAAGTAATACTTTCATTAGTCCCTGACCTTATCTTATATCTAGGATAGCCTTATACCTATCCCATGCATGCTTAAACTCCTTCACTGTATTAACATCTACCACTTCTACTGGAAGACTATTCCATACATCCACTACCCTCTCAGTAATGTAATACTTTCATTAGTCCCTGGCCTTATCTTATATCTAGGATAGCCTTATACCTATCCCACGCATGCTTAAACTCCTTCACTGTATTAACCTCTACCACTTCTACTGGAAGACTATTCCATACATCCACTGCCCTCTCAGTAATGTAATACTTTCATTAGTTCCTGGCCTTATCTTATATCTAGGATAGCCTTATACCTATCCCACGCATGCTTAAACTACTTCACTGTATTAACCTCTACCACTTCTACTGGAAGACTATTCCATGCATCCACTACCCTCTCAGTAATGTAATACTTTCATTAGTCCCTGGCCTTATCTTATATCTAGGATAGCCTTATACCTATCCCACGCATGCTTAAACTCCTTCACTGTATTAACCTCTACCACTTCTACTGGAAGACTATTCCATACATCCACTACCCTCTCAGTAAAGTAATACTATTATTAGTGATGGCCTTGTGCCTAATCTATGGATAGGCACAAGGCAGAAGACCCAAGATTGGAGAAGGTAACACCATAAAACACTCCGTAGTGAGTCAGATTATTAAGCCCTTGCTGTAGCTAACCTAAAGCCTGTGTCTGATCTAAAGGCTCTCCCCCAGAGCAATGGCCATATCTTGAATCCAAGCGTTGTCTGCTCGTGATGCTTCTTTCAGTATAAAGTTTCTGATGGTAGAAATGATGCACTTCATTATTTTGTCTATTTCTCTCCCGTATATTCTGTGACATATCTCTCCAACGTGTAGATCGTAGGTGGCATTCACCAATACCCTTTCAATAAAGTTTTTTGGGTCATATTCTGTTTCTACCCATGGTCTTTATAATAACACTGAGGGTTCCTTATAATTTAGGGGTCCTGCCCCCCTACAGGAGAGGAGGAGGAAGCTATCTCTGTAATGTGCCACAGGGGAAAGTAGAGCTCTCTATTTCAGGGTCTTTTCAGCACCTGGTTTCTGGATATTTTTTGTTCACTCTTGCTGTGCTGCTGCCCCCTGAAGGTGTAGAGCTTTTTCTATGTGCCATTAACTCAGAGGATACCAGTATCTCAGAGGATGACTGGACGCCAGTATCTCAGAGGATGACTGGACGCCAGTATCTCAGAGGATGACTGGACGCCAGTATCTCAGAGGATGACTGGACGCCAGTATCTCAGAGGATGACTGGACGCCAGTATCTCAGAGGATGACTGGACGCCAGTATCTCAGAGGATGACTGGACGCCAGTATCTCAGAGGATGACTGGACGCCAGTATCTCAGAGGATGACTGGACGCCAGTATCTCAGAGGATGACTGGACGCCAGTATCTCAGAGGATGACTGGACGCCAGTATCTCAGAGGATGCCAGTATCTCAGAGGATGACTGGAAGCCAGTATCTCAGAGGATGCCTGGACGCCAGTATCTCAGAGGATGACTGGACGCCAGTATCTCAGAGGATGCCTGGACGCCAGTATCTCAGAGGATGCCTGGACGCCAGTATCTCAGAGTATGCCTGGACGCCAGTATCTCAGAGGATGCCTGGACGCCAGTATCTCAGAGGATGCCTGGACGCCAGTATCTCAGAGGATGACTGGACGCCAGTATCTCAGAGGATGACTGGACGCCAGTATCTCAGAGGATGACTGGACGCCAGTATCTCAGAGGATGCCAGTCCGCTGTTGCTGATGAAAGCCCATGGGATAGACCTTATCCCATCCACATCAGCCAGTGATTGAAGGTGAGGGTGAAGGATATAGTCACTGCCCCTGCATTTACCCCACTTGTTTTGTATGTTTGCACACACATAAAATAAAATCAGTATATCCCCAAAATGAGTGGTGGATGATCCTGAAAAAAGCATCCACAGGGGAGATCATGAAAAAGAGTGGAAGACGCGGCTCTCAAAAAACGTTCTAAATTAAGCAGAGTTTTAGGCCTGACGTTTGGACCCATCAAAGCAGCGCCTCAGTCTTATTCCAAAGCAGGCACTGCATTTACCTGATCTTTCTATCCACAGCTGGTCTGCTGCACATGGTTTGTGTCATTTGTGTGTTTCTTTTACCCCACAGAGGAGCAGTATATCATCTCCCAGACATCCCTGCTGGAGCAGCTTCATGACCTGCAGCCCTATCTGGACAGCGAACACATCAAAGGTAACATGCGTGCTAATCTGTGCTGGTCTAACATACTGCGAGCGCTTCATTCCACTTGGTTTCCCGTTTGCTGTTTGCATTTCGTGCTTTGTGTGTATTTGGGGAGGTCTGCTAGTCAGGGTTTGAAGGCAGTTAGTTTTCTTAATCTTGTTTTTTGTGTCTTTAATAATTAACATGCATCCTTCCCGCTGTAAAGACACATAGTCAGCTGACCGCGTCTGCGGTGCTCAGCCAATCAGAGTACTTGCTGTAGGCCCTGACTCAGGTCAGAAGACTGGTACTAGCGCCACTTTATTTATCACTTGTGCTTTTCATACACAGTGTTTAAAATAAGGCTTTTGTTGAAATCCGCTTCATATCATCAGTGTTGGTGGGTTTGATTTGGTGAATTTGATGGGATTTGTCCTATATAACGTATATTGACCTGTGCGGTAACTATGGGTTGCGCCAGTGATGCAAGCACTATGTGTTGTTTCTGGCGGAGGTTCAATTACACAGAGCAAATGTTTATATATAACCCCTAATGTAATAATCCAGTGTGTTACACTTTAATGGAAGACCGATGAGAAGATGCCATACTATTTCTAAACCAGCTTCAGGGCGCTGTAATGTTCAGGTGTAATTAGAACATGCTGTACAGGAGGGGGCGCTGTTATACCTGTGCTATATATATATATATATATATATATCTGTCATGTTTACAGGTGTCGCAGGCCAGGCATCCAAGTTACAGGCTCTGTCGCAGATCCACATAAACCAGCAGGTAAATACTGGTTATATGTATTTATTGTGATATTTTAGCAACTATTTGATAGCTACAGTAAAGAAAGAGCATTGTCTAATGCTAAAAGCCAATCTGACAGATTCATTGGGGTGATGTAATCAGCAGGGACATTCCATTGGTTTCCATGGTGACTGGGACATTCCATTGGTTTCTATGGTGACTGCAGAACATTCCATTGGTTTCCATGGTGACTGCAGAACATTCCATTGGATTCCATGGTGACTGCGGACCATTCCATTAGTTTCCCCTTTGACTGCGGACCATTCCTTTAGTTTCCCTGGTGACTGCGGACCATTCCATTCGATTCCCTGGTGACTGCGGACCATTCCATTCGATTCCCTGGTGACTGCGGACCATTCCATTCGATTCCCTGGTGACTGCGGACCATTCCATTAGTTTCCCTGGTGACTGCGGGCCATTCCATTAGTTTCCCTGGTGACTGCGGGCCATTCCATTAGTTTCCCTGGTGACTGCGGGCCATTCCATTAGTTTCCCTGGTGACTGCGGGCCATTCCATTAGTTTCCCTGGTGACTGCGGGCCATTCCATTAGTTTCCCTGGTGACTGCGGGCCATTCCATTAGTTTCCCTGGTGACTGCGGGCCATTCCATTAGTTTCCCTGGTGACTGCGGGCCATTCCATTAGTTTCCCTGGTGACTGCGGGCCATTCCATTAGTTTCCCTGGTGACTGCGGGCCATTCCATTAGTTTCCCTGGTGACTGCGGGCCATTCCATTAGTTTCCCTGGTGACTGCGGGCCATTCCATTAGTTTCCCTGGTGACTGCGGGCCATTCCATTAGTTTCCCTGGTGACTGCGGGCCATTCCATTAGTTTCCCTGGTGACTGCGGGCCATTCCATTAGTTTCCCTGGTGACTGCGGGCCATTTCATTAGTTTCCCTGGTGACTGCGGGCCATTCCATTAGTTTCCCTGGGGACTGCGGGCCATTCCATTAGTTTCCCTGGGGACTGCGGACCATTGCATTAGTTTCCCTGGGGACTGCGGACCATTCCATTAGTTTCCCTGGGGACTGCGGACCATTCCATTAGTTTCCCTGGGGACTGCGGACCATTCCATTAGTTTCCCTGGGGACTGCGGACCATTCCATTAGTTTCCCTGGGGACTGCGGACCATTCCATTAGTTTCCCTGGTGACTGCTCCACTTTTATAATTTTGCCCCTGAATTTTATAAATAACTCCCAGTCATACGTTAGACCTTGAGCTTACAATCTAAAGGTGTGTGGGAGAGCTGAAATATGAGATCGATCTCTCCCTGAGACCGGGAGGTGCGCATGAAAAAAACAAATCCATTTTACATCTTATCTGAGACCTTTTGACCGTTTCAAAGGATCCGCTGGTTGAGTGGAATGGGAGTGTCAGTATAATTCAGTGTGATTTCTTTTCAGGATCAGTGTGAGAATATTACAGAAGAAGCCAAAAAACTCCTGGAGGATTATAACAAAATGGTATCCTTTATGTTTTAAAACGGAATAAGATAGACAAGCCTTATCCTTTAGTAAGGATTAGCCTTGTCCCAGTAGACGGCATAGAACGTCCTTAGCTTAACATCTCCATCACGGCCCCACCCACGAGGAACTGTGCTCGGATCCTGCTGCAGGGACTTGCAGTGGGATCCCACTTTTCAGATGAGTGGAAAACTTTGAGTGGAAAACAAAAGTACAGTTAATAGAGAGGCACTGATGGCTGAAATATGGCGGGAGTGTGGGACTTTTCTGGGACCTAGGGGGACAAAGCATGACCTATCCACTTTTCACCCCGTAACAGGACAGGTCAAGGTGTTACCTGTGTGAACACATTGGCAGTGCTCACTCATTAGCCTGTGTACATGGTGTAAGTTGCTCCTTAACCTGCCCCCGCAGACTCTTCTCCTGTCCAAGCAATTTGTTCTGTGGGATGAAACCTTGTCCCAGTTCGAGGCGGCAAAGGATGTGAAGGTCATCTCTGAGTGACACGGGGGCTGGAAAATACTGCAAGACCAACAAAGAGTTAAACCCGCTATTTATTAAACTCTGCACCCAGTATGCAGCATGTAACCCTGGCCTTAACTGGTTTAATTCAGAGAGAACATCGAGTGCCGGCATTTTAACTAAACAGGCTTTAGTGTAAGAATATAAATAAAGCACTTTATTGAGCCCACTTTGCTCCTTATAACCCATCGGGGGGGGGGGGGGGGGGGGTGTATTTCTAGTTAAAATGCCGGCACTGGATCCAATCTGTTAATTAAACAAACCGTATATTTTGCCGCTAGTTGTCCTGTTACTCTGGGACCCATTCATCCTGCCTTACTAACCCTTTGTCACTCATAGTCTGTAGTATTTCTGTTCTGAATGGAGTCAATTCTGGGGTAACTAGATTTCCACACACGGGTGTGCGTGGTTTCACACAGACGCCTCTCTAACACGCAGATCTTATACACTGCTTATGAATTTAAACGTTTTTAATATTTTAGGCCTTTAATCGTGAAAGAGAATTAATTGGAAACTTAAGGGCAAAGTAGCAGAGCTGAAAGAATTCTCCCGTTCAGCTGTATTGGATCATTTTTCCAGCTCTGCTACTTTGGCCTTAAGTTCGCAATTCCCTAATTTTCATTCATCTTGTCACTTTATTTACCGAGCAGGATTGGTCCATTCTGTGTATTTATTTCTGAATCCTATCTGATATAAAATGTAAATGAAAATAAATGAATTAAAGACTTCCAGTCTCTGCAATGTGTGCTTTAAATAGGGGAAGTGATGGTGATGACCTTGCCTGGTGTATAGCGTTGGCACAGGCTGGGGGAACTTACCGCAGGGGTCTGGGCTCCTATAATACTCTTCCCATAACTGCTGCTAATTGTGCAGATTATCACACTGATAGGGAGTTACTGCTCGTGGGCCGGGCTGATGTGCAGATTATCACACTGATAGGGAGTTACTGCCAGTGGGCGGGGTGATGTGCAGATTATCACACTGATAGGGAGTTACTGCTCGTGGGCCGGGCTGATGTGCAGATTATCACACTGATAGGGAGTTACTGCTCGTGGGCCGGGCTGATGTGCAGATTATCACACTGATAGGGAGTTACTGCCAGTGGGCGGGGTGATGTGCAGATTATCACACTGATAGGGAGTTACTGCTCGTGGGCGGGGTGATGTGCTGATTATCACACTGATAGGGAGTTACTGTGCGTGGGCGGGGTGATGTGCTGATTATCACACTGATAGGGAGTTACTGCTCGTGGGCGGGGTGATGTGCAGATTATCACACTGATAGGGAGTTACTGGGCGAGGGGTGATGTGCTGATTATCACACTGATAGGGAGTTACTGCTCGTGGGCCGGGCTGATGTGCAGATTATCACACTGATAGGGAGTTACTGGGCGTGGGCGGGGTGATGTGCAGATTATCACACTGATAGGGAGTTACTGGGCGTGGGCGGGGTGATGTGCAGATTATCACACTGATAGGGAGTTACTGGGCGTGGGCGGGGTGATGTGCAGATTATCACACTGATAGGGAGTTACTGCGCGTGGGCGGGGTGATGTGCTGATTATCACACTGATAGGGAGTTACTGCTCGTGGGCCGGGCTGATGTGCAGATTATCACACTGATAGGGAGTTACTGGGCGAGGGGTGATGTGCTGATTATCACACTGATAGGGAGTTACTGGGCGTGGGCGGGGTGATGTGCAGATTATCACACTGATAGGGAGTTACTGCGCGTGGGCGGGGTGATGTGCTGATTATCACACTGATAGGGAGTTACTGCTCGTGGGCCGGGCTGATGTGCAGATTATCACACTGATAGGGAGTTACTGGGCGAGGGGTGATGTGCTGATTATCACACTGATAGGGAGTTACTGGGCGTGGGCGGGGCTGATGTGCAGATTATCACACTGATAGGGAGTTACTGTGCGTGGGCGGGGTGATGTGCAGATTATCACACTGATAGGGAGTTACTGGGCGTGGGCCGGGCTGATGTGCAGATTATCACACTGATAGGGAGTTACTGCTCGTGGGCCGGGGTGATGTGCAGATTATCACACTGATAGGGAGTTACTGGGCGTGGCTGATGTGCTGATTATCACACTGATAGGGAGTTACTGGGCGGGGGTGATGTGCAGATTATCACACTGATAGGGAGTTACTGGGCGGGGGTGATGTGCAGATTATCACACTGATAGGGAGTTACTGGGCGTGGACGGGGTGATGTGCAGATTATCACACTGATAGGGAGTTACTGCTCGTGGGCCGGGCTGATGTGCTGATTATCACACTGATAGGGGGTTACTGCTCGTGGGCCGGGGTGATGTGCTGATTATCACACTGATAGGGAGTTACTGGGCGTGGGCGGGGTGATGTGCTGATTATCACACTGATAGGGAGTTACTGTGCGTGGGCGGGGTGATGTGCTGATTATCACACTGATAGGGAGTTACTGCTCGTGGGCCGGGCTGATGTGCTGATTATCACACTGATAGGGAGTTACTGGGCGTGGACGGGGTGATGTGCAGATTATCACACTGATAGGGAGTTACTGCTCGTGGGCGGGGTGATGTGCTGATTATCACACTGATAGGGAGTTACTGCGCGTGGGCGGAGGTGATGTGCAGATTATCACACTGATAGGGAGTTACTGCGCGTGGGCGGGGTGATGTGCAGATTATCACACTGATAGTGAGTTACTGGGCGTGGGCGGGGTGATGTGCTGATTATCACACTGATAGGGAGTTACTGTGCGTGGGCGGGGTGATGTGCTGATTATCACACTGATAGGGAGTTACTGCTCGTGGGCCGGGCTGATGTGCAGATTATCACACTGATAGGGAGTCACTGCCTGTGGGCGGGGTAATGTGCAGATTATCACACTGATGGGGAGTTACTGCTCGTGGGCCGGGGTGATGTGCTGATTATCACACTGATAGGGTGTTACTGGGCTTGGACGGGGTGATGTGCTGATTATCACACTGATAGGGAGTTACTGCTCGTGGGCCGGGCTGATGTGCTGATTATCACACTGATAGGGAGTTACTGGGCGTGGGCGGGGTGATGTGCTGATTATCACACTGATAGGGAGTTACTGTGCGTGGGCTTGGTGATGTGCTGATTATCACACTGATAGGGAGTTACTGGGCGTGGGCCGGGCTGATGTGCAGATTATCACACTGATAGGGAGTTACTGCCTGTGGGCGGGGTGATGTGCAGATTATCACACTGATGGGGAGTTACTGCTCGTGGGCGTGGTGATGTGCAGATTATCACACTGATAGGGAGTTACTGCTCGTGGGCCGGGGTGATGTGCTGATTATCACACTGATAGGGAGTTACTGGGCGTGGACGGGGTGATGTGCAGATTATCACACTGATAGGGAGTTACTGCTCGTGGGCCGGGCTGATGTGCAGATTATCACACTGATAGGGAGTTACTGTGCGTGGGCGGGGTGATGTGCTGATTATCACACTGATAGGGAGTTACTGCTCGTGGGCCGGGCTGATGTGCTGATTATCACACTGATAGGGAGTTACTGCTCGTGGGCCGGGGTGATGTGCTGATTATCACACTGATAGGGAGTTACTGCGCGTGGGCGGGGTGATGTGCAGATTATCACACTGATAGGGAGTTACTGTGCGTGGGCGGGGTGATGTGCTGATTATCACACTGATAGGGAGTTACTGCTCGTGGGCCGGGCTGATGTGCAGATTATCACACTGATAGGGAGTTACTGTGCGTGGGCGGGGTGATGTGCTGATTATCACACTGATAGGGAGTTACTGGGCGTGGACGGGGTGATGTGAAAATTATCACACTGATAGGGAGTTACTGCGTGTGGGCGGGGTGATGTGCTGATTATCACACTGATGGGGAGTTACTGCGCGTGGGCGGGGTGATGTGCAGATTATCACACTGATAGGGAGTTACTGCGCGTGGGCGGGGTGATGTGCAGATTATCACACTGATAGGGAGTTACTGTGCGTGGGCGGGGTGATGTGCTGATTATCACACTGATAGGGAGTTACTGTGCGTGGGCGGGCTGATGTGCAGATTATCACACTGATAGGGAGTTACTGTGCGTGGGCGGGGTGATGTGCTGATTATCACACTGATAGGGAGTTACTGCTCGTGGGCCGGGCTGATGTGCTGATTATCACACTGATAGGGAGTTACTGGGCGTGGGCGGGGTGATGTGCTGATTATCACACCGATAGGGAGTTACTGCTCGTGGGCCGGGGTGATGTGCTGATTATCACACTGATAGGGAGTTACTGGGCGTGGGCGGGGTGATGTGCAGATTATCACACTGATAGGGAGTTACTGCTCGTGGGCCGGGCTGATGTGCAGATTATCACACTGATAGGGAGTTACTGTGCGTGGGCGGGGTGATGTGCTGATTATCACACTGATAGGGAGTTACTGCTCGTGGGCCGGGCTGATGTGCTGATTATCACACTGATAGGGAGTTACTGGGCGTGGGCGGGGTGATGTGCTGATTATCACACCGATAGGGAGTTACTGCTCGTGGGCCGGGGTGATGTGCTGATTATCACACTGATAGGGAGTTACTGGGCGTGGGCGGGGTGATGTGCAGATTATCACACTGATAGGGAGTTACTGCTCGTGGGCCGGGCTGATGTGCTGATTATCACACTGATAGGGAGTTACTGGGCGTGGGCGGGGTGATGTGCTGATTATCACACTGATAGGGAGTTACTGTGCGTGGGCGGGGTGATGTGCTGATTATCACACTGATAGGGAGTTACTGCTCGTGGGCCGGGCTGATGTGCAGATTATCACACTGATAGGGAGTTACTGCCTGTGGGCGGGGTGATGTGCAGATTATCACACTGATGGGGAGTTACTGCTCGTGGGCGTGGTGATGTGCAGATTATCACACTGATAGGGAGTTACTGCTCGTGGGCCGGGGTGATGTGCTGATTATCACACTGATAGGGAGTTACTGGGCGTGGACGGGGTGATGTGCAGATTATCACACTGATAGGGAGTTACTGCTCGTGGGCCGGGCTGATGTGCAGATTATCACACTGATAGGGAGTTACTGTGCGTGGGCGGGGTGATGTGCTGATTATCACACTGATAGGGAGTTACTGCTCGTGGGCCGGGCTGATGTGCTGATTATCACACTGATAGGGAGTTACTGCTCGTGGGCCGGGGTGATGTGCTGATTATCACACTGATAGGGAGTTACTGGGCGTGGACGGGGTGATGTGCTGATTATCACACTGATAGGGAGTTACTGCTCGTGGGCCGCGCTGATGTGCTGATTATCACACTGATAGGGAGTTACTGGGCGTCGGCGGGGTGATGTGCAGATTATCACACTGATAGGGAGTTACTGCTCGTGGGCCGGGCTGATGTGCTGATTATCACACTGATAGGGAGTTACTGGGCGTGGGCGGGGTGATGTGCTGATTATCACACTGATAGGGAGTTACTGTGCGTGGGCGGGGTGATGTGCTGATTATCACACTGATAGGGAGTTACTGCTCGTGGGCCGGGCTGATGTGCAGATTATCACACTGATAGGGAGTTACTGCCTGTGGGCGGGGTGATGTGCAGATTATCACACTGATGGGGAGTTACTGCTCGTGGGCGTGGTGATGTGCAGATTATCACACTGATAGGGAGTTACTGCTCGTGGGCCGGGGTGATGTGCTGATTATCACACTGATAGGGAGTTACTGGGCGTGGACGGGGTGATGTGCAGATTATCACACTGATAGGGAGTTACTGCTCGTGGGCCGGGCTGATGTGCAGATTATCACACTGATAGGGAGTTACTGTGCGTGGGCGGGGTGATGTGCTGATTATCACACTGATAGGGAGTTACTGCTCGTGGGCCGGGCTGATGTGCTGATTATCACACTGATAGGGAGTTACTGCTCGTGGGCCGGGGTGATGTGCTGATTATCACACTGATAGGGAGTTACTGGGCGTGGACGGGGTGATGTGCTGATTATCACACTGATAGGGAGTTACTGCTCGTGGGCCGCGCTGATGTGCTGATTATCACACTGATAGGGAGTTACTGGGCGTCGGCGGGGTGATGTGCTGATTATCACACTGATAGGGAGTTACTGTGCGTGGGCGGGGTGATGTGCTGATTATCACACTGATAGGGAGTTACTGCTCGTGGGCCAGGCTGATGTGCAGATTATCACACTGATAGGGAGTCACTGCCTGTGGGCGGGGTAATGTGCAGATTATCACACTGATGGGGATTTACTGCTCGTGGGCCGGGGTGATGTGCTGATTATCACACTGATAGGGTGTTACTGGGCGTGGACGGGGTGATGTGCTGATTATCACACTGATAGGGAGTTACTGCTCGTGGGCCGGGCTGATGTGCTGATTATCACACTGATAGGGAGTTACTGGGCGTGGGCGGGGTGATGTGCTGATTATCACACTGATAGGGAGTTACTGTGCGTGGGCTTGGTGATGTGCTGATTATCACACTGATAGGGAGTTACTGCTCGTGGGCCGGGCTGATGTGCAGATTATCACACTGATACGGAGTTACTGCCTGTGGGCGGGGTGATGTGCAGATTATCACACTGATGGGGAGTTACTGCTCGTGGGCGTGGTGATGTGCAGATTATCACACTGATAGGGAGTTACTGCTCGTGGGCCGGGGTGATGTGCTGATTATCACACTGATAGGGAGTTACTGGGCGTGGACGGGGTGATGTGCAGATTATCACACTGATAGGGAGTTACTGCTCGTGGGCCGGGCTGATGTGCAGATTATCACACTGATAGGGAGTTACTGTGCGTGGGCGGGGTGATGTGCTGATTATCACACTGATAGGGAGTTACTGCTCGTGGGCCGGGCTGATGTGCTGATTATCACACTGATAGGGAGTTACTGCTCGTGGGCCGGGGTGATGTGCTGATTATCACACTGATAGGGAGTTACTGCGCGTGGGCGGGGTGATGTGCAGATTATCACACTGATAGGGAGTTACTGTGCGTGGGCGGGGTGATGTGCTGATTATCACACTGATAGGGAGTTACTGCTCGTGGGCCGGGCTGATGTGCAGATTATCACACTGATAGGGAGTTACTGTGCGTGGGCGGGGTGATGTGCTGATTATCACACTGATAGGGAGTTACTGGGCGTGGACGGGGTGATGTGAAAATTATCACACTGATAGGGAGTTACTGCGTGTGGGCGGGGTGATGTGCTGATTATCACACTGATGGGGAGTTACTGCGCGTGGGCGGGGTGATGTGCAGATTATCACACTGATAGGGAGTTACTGCGCGTGGGCGGGGTGATGTGCAGATTATCACACTGATAGGGAGTTACTGTGCGTGGGCGGGGTGATGTGCTGATTATCACACTGATAGGGAGTTACTGTGCGTGGGCGGGCTGATGTGCAGATTATCACACTGATAGGGAGTTACTGTGCGTGGGCGGGGTGATGTGCTGATTATCACACTGATAGGGAGTTACTGCTCGTGGGCCGGGCTGATGTGCTGATTATCACACTGATAGGGAGTTACTGGGCGTGGGCGGGGTGATGTGCTGATTATCACACCGATAGGGAGTTACTGCTCGTGGGCCGGGGTGATGTGCTGATTATCACACTGATAGGGAGTTACTGGGCGTGGGCGGGGTGATGTGCTGATTATCACACTGATAGGGAGTTACTGCTCGTGGGCCGGGCTGATGTGCTGATTATCACACTGATAGGGAGTTACTGGGCGTGGGCGGGGTGATGTGCTGATTATCACACTGATAGGGAGTTACTGTGCGTGGGCGGGGTGATGTGCTGATTATCACACTGATAGGGAGTTACTGCTCGTGGGCCGGGCTGATGTGCAGATTATCACACTGATAGGGAGTTACTGCCTGTGGGCGGGGTGATGTGCAGATTATCACACTGATGGGGAGTTACTGCTCGTGGGCGTGGTGATGTGCAGATTATCACACTGATAGGGAGTTACTGCTCGTGGGCCGGGGTGATGTGCAGATTATCACACTGATAGGGAGTTACTGTGCGTGGGCGGGGTGATGTGCTGATTATCACATTGATAGGGAGTTACTGCTCGTGGGCCGGGCTGATGTGCTGATTATCACACTGATAGGGAGTTACTGCTCGTGGGCCGGGGTGATGTGCTGATTATCACACTGATAGGGAGTTACTGGGCGTGGACGGGGTGATGTGCAGATTATCACACTGATAGGGAGTTACTGCGTGTGGGCGGGGTGATGTGCTGATTATCACACTGATGGGGAGTTACTGTGCGTGGGCGGGGTGATGTGCAGATTATCACACTGATAGGGAGTTACTGTGCGTGGGCGGGGTGATGTGCTGATTATCACACTGATAGGGAGTTACTGGGCGTGGACGGGGTGATGTGCTGATTATCACACTGATAGGGAGTTACTGCACGTGGGCGGGGTAATGTGCTGATTATCACACTGATAGGGAGTTACTGGGCGTGGGCGGGGTGATGTGCAGATTATCACACTGATAGGGAGTTATTGTGCGTGGGCGGGGTGATGTGCTGATTATCACACTGATAGGGAGTTACTGGGCGTGGACGGGGTGATGTGCTGATTATCACACTGATAGGGAGTTACTGCACGTGGGCGGGGTTATGTGCTGATTATCACACTGATAGGGAGTTACTGGGCGTGGGCGGGGTGATGTGCAGATTATCACACTGATAGGGAGTTACTGGGCGTGGGCGGGGTGATGTGCTGATTATCACACTGATAGGGAGTTACTGCGCGTGGGCGGGGTGATGTGCAGATTATCACACTGATAGGGAGTTACTGCGCGTGGGCGGGGTGATGTGCTGATTATCACACTGATAGGGAGTTACTGGGCGTGGGCGGGGTGATGTGCTGATTATCACACTGATAGGGAGTTACTGGGCGTGGGCGGGGTGATGTGCTGATTATCACACTGATAGGGAGTTACTGGGCGTGGGCGGGGTGATGTGCTGATTATCACACTGATAGGGAGTTACTGGGCGTGGGCGGGGTGATGTGCTGATTATCACACTGATAGGGAGTTACTGCTCGTGGGCGGGGTGATGTGCTGATTATCACACTGATAGGGAGTTACTGCTCGTGGGCTGGGCTGATGTGCTGATACTGCTTGTGGAAAATAATGGAAACCTTGTTAAAGAATAGGATTGTAAGACTATAAAGTCGCTTGGATTTCAAGATCAGAGACAGCATGGGTTTACTTCAGGGAGATCATGCCAAACTAATCTTATTGATTTTTTTGATTGGGTGACTAAAATAATAGATCAGGGTGGTGCAGTAGACATTGCTTACCTAGATTTCAGTAAGGCTTTTGACACTGTCGCACATAGAAGGCTTATCAATAAACTGAAATCTTTGAGTTTGGATTTCAATATTGTTGAATGGATTAGACAATGGCTGAGTGACAGGCAACAGAGGGTTGTAGTCAATGGGGTATATTCGATGCAAGGTCTTGTTACTAGTGGGGTACCTCAGGGATCTGTTCTTGGACCCATTCTCTTTAATATTTTTATTAGTGATATTACAGAAGGTCTTGTTACTAGTGGGGTACCTCAGGGATCTGTACTTGGACCCATTCTCTTTAATATTTTTATTAGCGATATTGCAGAAGGTCTTGTTGGCAAAGTATGTCTTTTTGCTGATGATACAAAGATTTGCAGCAGGGTTGATATTCATGGAGGGATAAGCCAAATGGCAAATGATTTAGCTAAACTAGAAAAATGGTCAGAGCAGTGGCAACTGACATTTAATGTGGACAAGTGCAAGATTATGCACCTTGGGCGTAAAAACCCAAAAGCTGAATATAGACTATTTGGTACAGTCCTAACCTCAACATCTGAGGAAAGGGATTTAGGGGAAAGATTTAAGATATCAGGAAGTATTACTTTACTAAGAGGGTAGTGGATGCATGGAATAGTCTTCCAGTAGAAGTGGTAGAGGTTAATACAGTGAAGTAGTTTAAGCATGCATGGGATAGGTATAAGGCTATCCTGGATATAAGATAAGGCCAGCAACTAATGAAAGTATTACATTACTGAGAGGGTAGTGGATGTATGGAACAGTCTTCCAGTAGAAGTGGTAGAGGTTAATACAGTGAAGGAGTTTAAGCATACATGGGATAGGTATAAGCAGTGGTGTATCTTGATTTTGTGCTGCCCTAGGCAGACAAAATCCGGGCACCCCCCTACCCAAGCTGCACACCCACGTTACACACCTAAGACATGCCCCATCACCTCCATTTCATGACCCCACATCACACATAACATTGACACTCACATCAAGCTCATACTCCCATCACACTCAGTCACACACACTGTCTCCCATCACACACACTCTGACTCCCATCACACTCAGTCACACACACTGTCTCCCATCACACACACTCTGACTCCCATCACACTCAGTCACACACACTGTCTCCCATCACACACACTCTGACTCCCATCACACTCAGTCACACACACTGTCTCCCATCACACACACTCTGACTCCCATCACACTCAGTCACACACTCTGACTCCCATCACACACACTCTGACTCCCATCACACTCAGTCACACACACTGTCTCCCATCACACTCAGTCACACACACTGTCTCCCATCACACACACTCTGACTCCCATCACACTCAGACACACACACACACACACTCTGTCTCCCATCAGCACTTACCTTTTCCTGGTGGCAGGCAGCATGGTCCCTCCATGCTGCCTGTTCGGCTTCCCGGCGATTGTGCCGACAGGTCACGTGACCGGGCGCGCGTATGATGTCAGCGCGCCCGTCACGTGACTGTCGGCACTTCCGTGTCGGCACACTGCACGGGGAGCCGAACAGGCAGCACGGGGGTTTCTCTGTGCTGCCTGTTCGGCTCCCTGTGCAGCCTGGCAGGCAGAGCGATGGTGAGGGGGGATCTTCCGATCTTTTTTTTTTTTTTACATTTTTTTTTTATTTATTTTTTTAAATTTCAGTGCGGGGGGGCGCTGCCGCCCCCCAAAATTTGCCGCCCTAGGCATCCGCCTAGGATGCCTCGCGGTAAATACAGCACTGGGTATAAGGCTATCCTAGATATAAGATAAGACCAGGGACTAATGAAAGTATTACATTACTGAGAGGGTAGTGGGTGCATGGAATAGTCTTCCAGTAGAAGTGGTAGAGGTTAATACAGTGAAGGAGTTTAAGCATGCATGGGATAGATATAAGGCTATCCTAGATATAAGATAAGGTCAGGGACTAATGAAAGTATTACTTTACTGAGAGGGTAGTGGATGTATGGAATAGTCTTCCAGTAGAAGTGGTAGAGGTTAATACAGTGAAGGAGTTTAAGCATGCATGGGATAGGTATAAGGCTATCCTAGATATAAGATAAGGCCAGGGACTAATGAAAGTATTACATTACTGAGAGGGTAGTGGATGTATGGAATAGTCTTCCAGTAGAAGTGGTAGAGGTTAATACAGTGAAGGAGTTTAAGCATGTGTGGGATAGGTATAAGGCTATTTACTGAGAGGGTAGTGGATGTATGGAATAGTCATCCAGTAGAAGTGGTAGAGGGTAATACAGTGAAGGAGTTTAATCATGCATGGGATAGGTATAAGGCTATTTACTGAGAGGGTAGTGGATGTATGGAATAGTCTTCCAGTAGAAGTGGTAGAGGGTAATACAGTGAAGGAGTTTAAGCATGCATGGGATAGGTATAAGGCTATCCTAGATATAAGATAAGGCCAGGGACTAATGAAAGTATTACATTACTGAGAGGATAGTGGATGTATGGAATAGTCTTCCAGTAGAAGTGGTAGAGGTTAATACAGTGAAGGAGTTTAAGCATGCATGGGATAGGTATAAGGCTATCCTAGATATAAGATAAGACCAGGGACTAATGAAAGTATTACTTTACTGAGAGGGTAGTGGATGTATGGAATAGTCTTCCAGTAGAAGTGGTAGAGGTTAATACAGTGAAGGAGTTTAAGCATGCATGGGATAGGTATTAGGCTATCCTAGATATAAGATAAGGTCAGGAACTAATGAAAGTATTACTGTACTGAGAGGGTAGTGGATAAATGGAATAGTCTTCCAGTAGAAGTGGTAGAGGTTAATACAGTGAAGGAGTTTAAGCATGCGTGGGATAGGTATAAGGCTATCCTAGATATAAGATAAGGTCAGGGACTAATGAAAGTATTACATTACTGAGAGGGTAGTGGATGCATGGAATAGTCTTCCAGTAGAAGTGGTAGAGGTTAACACAGTGAAGGAGTTTAAGCATGCATGGGATAGGTATAAGGCTATCCTAGATATAAGATAAGGCCAGGGACTAATGAAAGTATTACATTACTGAGAGGGTAGTGGATGAATGGAATAGTCTTCCAGTAGAATTGGTAGAGGTTAATACAGTGAAGGAGTTTACGCATGCGTGGGATAGGTATAAGGCTATCCTAGATATAAGATAAGGCCAGGGACTAATGAAAGTATTACATTACTGAGAGGGTAGTGGATGTATGGAATAGTCTTCCAGTAAAAGTGGTAGAGGTTAATACAGTGAAGGAGTTTAAGCATGTGTGGGATAGGTATAAGGCTATTTACTGAGAGGGTAGTGGATGTATGGAATAGTCATCCAGTAGAAGTGGTAGAGGGTAATACAGTGAAGGAGTTTAATCATGCATGGGATAGGTATAAGGCTATTTACTGAGAGGGTAGTGGATGTATGGAATAGTCTTCCAGTAGAAGTGGTAGAGGGTAATACAGTGAAGGAGTTTAAGCATGCATGGGATAGGTATAAGGCTATCCTAGATATAAGATAAGGCCAGGGACTAATGAAAGTATTACATTACTGAGAGGGTAGTGGATGTATGGAATAGTCTTCCAGCAGAAGTGGTAGAGGTTAATACAGTGAAGGAGTTTAAGCATGCATGGGATAGGAATAAGGCTATCCTAGATATAAGATAAGGCCAGGGACTAATGAAAGTATTACATTACTGAGAGGGTAGTGGATGTATGGAATAGTCTTCTAGTAGAAGTGGTAGAGGTTAATACAGTGAAGGAGTTTAATCATGCATGGGATAGGTATAAGGCTATCCTAGATATAAGATAAGGTCAGGGACTAATGAAAGTATTACTTTACTGAGAGGGTAGTGGATGTATGGAATAGTCTTCCAGTAGACGTGGTAGAGGGTAATACAGTGAAGGAGTTTAAGCATGCGTGGGATAGGTATAAGGCTATCCTAGATATAAGATAAGGTCAGGGACTAATGAAAGTATTACATTACTGAGAGGGTAGTGGATGTATGGAATAGTCTTCCAGTAGAAGGGGTAGAGGTTAATACAGTGAAGGAGTTTAAGCATGCATGGGATAGGTATAAGGCTATCCTAGATATAAGATAAGGTCAGGGACTAATGAAAGTATTACATTACCGAGAGGGTAGTGGATGTATGGAATAGTCTTCCAGTAGAAGTGGTAGAGGTTAATACAGTGAAGGAGTTTAAGCATGCATGGGATAGGTATAAGGCTATCCTAGATATAAGATAAGGCCAGGGACTAATGAAAGTATTACATTACTGAGAGGGTAGTGGATGCATAGAATAGTCTTCCAGCAGAAGTGGTAGAGGTTAATACAGTGAAGGAGTTTAAGCATGCATGGGATAGGTATAAGGCTATCCTAGATATAAGATAAGGCCAGGGACTAATGAAAGTATGACTTTACTGAGAGGGTAGTGGATGCATGGAATAGTCTTCCAGTAGAGGTGGTAGAGGTTAATACAGTGAAGGAGTTTAAGCATGCATGAGATAGGTATAAGGCTATCCTAGATATAAGATAAGGCCAGGGACTAAAGAGAGTATTACATTACTGAGAGGGTAGTGGATGCATAGAATAGTCTTCCAGCAGAAGTGGTAGAGGTTAATACAGTGAAGGAGTTTAAGCATGCATGGGATAGGTATAAGGCTATCCTAGATATAAGATAAGGCCAGGGACTAATGAAAGTATGACTTTACTGAGAGGGTAGTGGATGCATGGAATAGTCTTCCAGTAGAGGTGGTAGAGGTTAATACAGTGAAGGAGTTTAAGCATGCATGAGATAGGTATAAGGCTATCCTAGATATAAGATAAGGTCTGGGACTAATGAAAGTATTACATTACTGAGAGGGTAGTGGATGTATGGATTAGTCTTCCAGTAGAAGTGGTAGAGGTTAATACAGTGAAGGAGTTTAAGCATGCATGGGATAGGTATAAGGCTATCCTAGATATAAGATAAGGCCAGGGACTAATGAAAGTATTACATTACTGAGAGGGTAGTGGATGTATGGAATAGTCTTCCAGTAGAAGTGGTAGAGGTTAATACAGTGAAGGAGTTTAAGCATGCATGGGATAGGTATAAGGCGATCCTAGATATAAGATAAGGCCTGGGACTAATGAAAGTATTACATTACTAAGCGGGTAGTGGATGTATGGAATAGTCTTCCAGTAGAAGTGGTAGAAGTTAATACAGTGAAGGAGTTTAAGCATGCATGGGATAGGTATAAGGCTATCCTAGATATAAGATAAGGCCAGGCACTAATGAAAGTATTACATTACTGAGAGGGTAGTGGATGTATGGAATAGTCTTCCAGTAGAAGTGGTAGAGGTTAATACAGTGAAGGAGTTTAAGCATGCATGGGATAGGTATAAGGCTATCCTAGATATAAGATAAGGTCAGGGACTAATGAAAGTATTACATTACTAAGCGGGTAGTGGATGTATGGAATAGTCTTCCAGTAGAAGTGGTAGAGGTTAATACAGTGAAGGAGTTTTAGCATGCATGGGATAGGTATAAGGCTATCCTAGATATAAGATAAGGTCAGGGACTAATGAAAGTATTACTTTACTAAGAGGGTAGTGGATGCATGGAATAGTCTTCCAGTAGAAGTGGTAGAGGTTAATACAGTGAAGTAGTTTAAGCATGCATGGGATAGGTATAAGGCTATCCTGGATATAAGATAAGGCCAGCAACTAATGAAAGTATTACATTACTGAGAGGGTAGTGGATGTATGGAACAGTCTTCCAGTAGAAGTGGTAGAGGTTAATACAGTGAAGGAGTTTAAGCATACATGGGATAGGTATAAGCAGTGGTGTATCTTGATTTTGTGCTGCCCTAGGCAAACAAAATCCGGGCACCCCCCTACCCAAGCTGCACACCCACGTTACACACCTAAGACATGCCCCATCACCTCCATTTCATGACCCCACATCACACATAACATTGACACTCACATCAAGCTCATACTCCCATCACACTCAGTCACACACACTGTCTCCCATCACACACACTCTGACTCCCATCACACTCAGTCACACACACTGTCTCCCATCACACACACTCTGACTCCCATCACACTCAGTCACACACACTGTCTCCCATCACACACACTCTGACTCCCATCACACTCAGTCACACACTCTGACTCCCATCACACACACTCTGACTCCCATCACACTCAGTCACACACACTGTCTCCCATCACACTCAGTCACACACACTGTCTCCCATCACACACACTCTGACTCCCATCACACTCAGACACACACACACACACACTCTGTCTCCCATCAGCACTTACCTTTTCCTGGTGGCAGGCAGCATGGTCCCTCCATGCTGCCTGTTCGGCTTCCCGGCGATTGTGCCGACAGGTCACGTGACCGGGCGCGCGTATGATGTCAGCGCGCCCGTCACGTGACTGTCGGCACTTCCGTGTCGGCACACTGCACGGGGAGCCGAACAGGCAGCACGGGGGTTTCTCTGTGCTGCCTGTTCGGCTCCCTGTGCAGCCTGGCAGGCAGAGCGATGGTGAGGGGGGATCTTCCGATCTTTTTTTTTTTTTTACATTTTTTTTTTATTTATTTTTTTAAATTTCAGTGCGGGGGGGCGCTGCCGCCCCCCAAAATTTGCCGCCCTAGGCATCCGCCTAGGATGCCTCGCGGTAAATACAGCACTGGGTATAAGGCTATCCTAGATATAAGATAAGACCAGGGACTAATGAAAGTATTACATTACTGAGAGGGTAGTGGGTGCATGGAATAGTCTTCCAGTAGAAGTGGTAGAGATAATACAGTGAAGGAGTTTAAGCATGCGTGGGATAGGTATAAGGCTATCCTAGATATAAGATAAGGTCAGGGACTAATGAAAGTATTACTTTACTGAGAGGGTAGTGGATGTATGGAATAGTCTTCCAGTAGAAGTGGTAGAGGTTAATACAGTGAAGGAGTTTAAGCATGCATGGGATAGGTATAAGGCTATCCTAGATATAAGATAAGGCCAGGGACTAATGAAAGTATTACATTACTGAGAGGGTAGTGGATGTATGGAATAGTCTTCCAGTAGAAGTGGTAGAGGTTAATACAGTGAAGGAGTTTAAGCATGTGTGGGATAGGTATAAGGCTATTTACTGAGAGGGTAGTGGATGTATGGAATAGTCATCCAGTAGAAGTGGTAGAGGGTAATACAGTGAAGGAGTTTAATCATGCATGGGATAGGTATAAGGCTATTTACTGAGAGGGTAGTGGATGTATGGAATAGTCTTCCAGTAGAAGTGGTAGAGGGTAATACAGTGAAGGAGTTTAAGCATGCATGGGATAGGTATAAGGCTATCCTAGATATAAGATAAGGCCAGGGACTAATGAAAGTATTACATTACTGAGAGGATAGTGGATGTATGGAATAGTCTTCCAGTAGAAGTGGTAGAGGTTAATACAGTGAAGGAGTTTAAGCATGCATGGGATAGGTATAAGGCTATCCTAGATATAAGATAAGACCAGGGACTAATGAAAGTATTACTTTACTGAGAGGGTAGTGGATGTATGGAATAGTCTTCCAGTAGAAGTGGTAGAGGTTAATACAGTGAAGGAGTTTAAGCATGCATGGGATAGGTATTAGGCTATCCTAGATATAAGATAAGGTCAGGAACTAATGAAAGTATTACTTTACTGAGAGGGTAGTGGATAAATGGAATAGTCTTCCAGTAGAAGTGGTAGAGGTTAATACAGTGAAGGAGTTTAAGCATGCGTGGGATAGGTATAAGGCTATCCTAGATATAAGATAAGGTCAGGGACTAATGAAAGTATTACATTACTGAGAGGGTAGTGGATGCATGGAATAGTCTTCCAGTAGAAGTGGTAGAGGTTAACACAGTGAAGGAGTTTAAGCATGCATGGGATAGGTATAAGGCTATCCTAGATATAAGATAAGGCCAGGGACTAATGAAAGTATTACATTACTGAGAGGGTAGTGGATGAATGGAATAGTCTTCCAGTAGAATTGGTAGAGGTTAATACAGTGAAGGAGTTTACGCATGCGTGGGATAGGTATAAGGCTATCCTAGATATAAGATAAGGCCAGGGACTAATGAAAGTATTACATTACTGAGAGGGTAGTGGATGTATGGAATAGTCTTCCAGTAAAAGTGGTAGAGGTTAATACAGTGAAGGAGTTTAAGCATGTGTGGGATAGGTATAAGGCTATTTACTGAGAGGGTAGTGGATGTATGGAATAGTCATCCAGTAGAAGTGGTAGAGGGTAATACAGTGAAGGAGTTTAATCATGCATGGGATAGGTATAAGGCTATTTACTGAGAGGGTAGTGGATGTATGGAATAGTCTTCCAGTAGAAGTGGTAGAGGGTAATACAGTGAAGGAGTTTAAGCATGCATGGGATAGGTATAAGGCTATCCTAGATATAAGATAAGGCCAGGGACTAATGAAAGTATTACATTACTGAGAGGGTAGTGGATGTATGGAATAGTCTTCCAGCAGAAGTGGTAGAGGTTAATACAGTGAAGGAGTTTAAGCATGCATGGGATAGGAATAAGGCTATCCTAGATATAAGATAAGGCCAGGGACTAATGAAAGTATTACATTACTGAGAGGGTAGTGGATGTATGGAATAGTCTTCTAGTAGAAGTGGTAGAGGTTAATACAGTGAAGGAGTTTAATCATGCATGGGATAGGTATAAGGCTATCCTAGATATAAGATAAGGTCAGGGACTAATGAAAGTATTACTTTACTGAGAGGGTAGTGGATGTATGGAATAGTCTTCCAGTAGACGTGGTAGAGGGTAATACAGTGAAGGAGTTTAAGCATGCGTGGGATAGGTATAAGGCTATCCTAGATATAAGATAAGGTCAGGGACTAATGAAAGTATTACATTACTGAGAGGGTAGTGGATGTATGGAATAGTCTTCCAGTAGAAGGGGTAGAGGTTAATACAGTGAAGGAGTTTAAGCATGCATGGGATAGGTATAAGGCTATCCTAGATATAAGATAAGGTCAGGGACTAATGAAAGTATTACATTACCGAGAGGGTAGTGGATGTATGGAATAGTCTTCCAGTAGAAGTGGTAGAGGTTAATACAGTGAAGGAGTTTAAGCATGCATGGGATAGGTATAAGGCTATCCTAGATATAAGATAAGGCCAGGGACTAATGAAAGTATTACATTACTGAGAGGGTAGTGGATGCATAGAATAGTCTTCCAGCAGAAGTGGTAGAGGTTAATACAGTGAAGGAGTTTAAGCATGCATGGGATAGGTATAAGGCTATCCTAGATATAAGATAAGGCCAGGGACTAATGAAAGTATGACTTTACTGAGAGGGTAGTGGATGCATGGAATAGTCTTCCAGTAGAGGTGGTAGAGGTTAATACAGTGAAGGAGTTTAAGCATGCATGAGATAGGTATAAGGCTATCCTAGATATAAGATAAGGCCAGGGACTAAAGAGAGTATTACATTACTGAGAGGGTAGTGGATGCATAGAATAGTCTTCCAGCAGAAGTGGTAGAGGTTAATACAGTGAAGGAGTTTAAGCATGCATGGGATAGGTATAAGGCTATCCTAGATATAAGATAAGGCCAGGGACTAATGAAAGTATGACTTTACTGAGAGGGTAGTGGATGCATGGAATAGTCTTCCAGTAGAGGTGGTAGAGGTTAATACAGTGAAGGAGTTTAAGCATGCATGAGATAGGTATAAGGCTATCCTAGATATAAGATAAGGTCTGGGACTAATGAAAGTATTACATTACTGAGAGGGTAGTGGATGTATGGATTAGTCTTCCAGTAGAAGTGGTAGAGGTTAATACAGTGAAGGAGTTTAAGCATGCATGGGATAGGTATAAGGCTATCCTAGATATAAGATAAGGCCAGGGACTAATGAAAGTATTACATTACTGAGAGGGTAGTGGATGTATGGAATAGTCTTCCAGTAGAAGTGGTAGAGGTTAATACAGTGAAGGAGTTTAAGCATGCATGGGATAGGAATAAGGCTATCCTAGATATAAGATAAGGCCAGGGACTAATGAAAGTATTACATTACTGAGAGGGTAGTGGATGTATGGAATAGTCTTCTAGTAGAAGTGGTAGAGGTTAATACAGTGAAGGAGTTTAATCATGCATGGGATAGGTATAAGGCTATCCTAGATATAAGATAAGGTCAGGGACTAATGAAAGTATTACTTTACTGAGAGGGTAGTGGATGTATGGAATAGTCTTCCAGTAGACGTGGTAGAGGGTAATACAGTGAAGGAGTTTAAGCATGCGTGGGATAGGTATAAGGCTATCCTAGATATAAGATAAGGTCAGGGACTAATGAAAGTATTACATTACTGAGAGGGTAGTGGATGTATGGAATAGTCTTCCAGTAGAAGGGGTAGAGGTTAATACAGTGAAGGAGTTTAAGCATGCATGGGATAGGTATAAGGCTATCCTAGATATAAGATAAGGTCAGGGACTAATGAAAGTATTACATTACCGAGAGGGTAGTGGATGTATGGAATAGTCTTCCAGTAGAAGTGGTAGAGGTTAATACAGTGAAGGAGTTTAAGCATGCATGGGATAGGTATAAGGCTATCCTAGATATAAGATAAGGCCAGGGACTAATGAAAGTATTACATTACTGAGAGGGTAGTGGATGCATAGAATAGTCTTCCAGCAGAAGTGGTAGAGGTTAATACAGTGAAGGAGTTTAAGCATGCATGGGATAGGTATAAGGCTATCCTAGATATAAGATAAGGCCAGGGACTAATGAAAGTATGACTTTACTGAGAGGGTAGTGGATGCATGGAATAGTCTTCCAGTAGAGGTGGTAGAGGTTAATACAGTGAAGGAGTTTAAGCATGCATGAGATAGGTATAAGGCTATCCTAGATATAAGATAAGGCCAGGGACTAAAGAGAGTATTACATTACTGAGAGGGTAGTGGATGCATAGAATAGTCTTCCAGCAGAAGTGGTAGAGGTTAATACAGTGAAGGAGTTTAAGCATGCATGGGATAGGTATAAGGCTATCCTAGATATAAGATAAGGCCAGGGACTAATGAAAGTATGACTTTACTGAGAGGGTAGTGGATGCATGGAATAGTCTTCCAGTAGAGGTGGTAGAGGTTAATACAGTGAAGGAGTTTAAGCATGCATGAGATAGGTATAAGGCTATCCTAGATATAAGATAAGGTCTGGGACTAATGAAAGTATTACATTACTGAGAGGGTAGTGGATGTATGGATTAGTCTTCCAGTAGAAGTGGTAGAGGTTAATACAGTGAAGGAGTTTAAGCATGCATGGGATAGGTATAAGGATATCCTAGATATAAGATAAGGCCAGGGACTAATGAAAGTATTACATTACTGAGAGGGTAGTGGATGTATGGAATAGTCTTCCAGTAGAAGTGGTAGAGGTTAATACAGTGTAGGAGTTTAAGCATGCATGGGATAGGTATAAGGCGATCCTAGATATAAGATAAGGCCTGGGACTAATGAAAGTATTACATTACTAAGCGGGTAGTGGATGTATGGAATAGTCTTCCAGTAGAAGTGGTAGAAGTTAATACAGTGAAGGAGTTTAAGCATGCATGGGATAGGTATAAGGCTATCCTAGATATAAGATAAGGCCAGGCACTAATGAAAGTATTACATTACTGAGAGGGTAGTGGATGTATGGAATAGTCTTCCAGTAGAAGTGGTAGAGGTTAATACAGTGAAGGAGTTTAAGCATGCATGGGATAGGTATAAGGCTATCCTAGATATAAGATAAGGTCAGGGACTAATGAAAGTATTACATTACTAAGCGGGTAGTGGATGTATGGAATAGTCTTCCAGTAGAAGTGGTAGAGGTTAATACAGTGAAGGAGTTTTAGCATGCATGGGATAGGTATAAGGCTATCCTAGATATAAGATAAGGTCAGGGACTAATGAAAGTATTACTTTACTGAGAGGGTAGTGGATGTATGGAATAGTCTTCCAGTAGAAGTGGTAGAGGTTAATACAGTGAAGGAGTTTAAGCATGCATGGGATAGGTATAAGGATATCCTAGATATAAGATAAGGTCAGGGACTAATGAAAGTATTACATTACTGAGAGGGTAGTGGATGCATGGAATACTCTTCCAGTAGAAGTGGTAGAGGTTAATACAGTGAAGGAGTTTAAGCATACGTGGGATAGGTATAAGGCTATCCTAGATATAAGATAAGGTCAGGGACTAATGAAAGTATTACTTTACTGAGAGGGTAGTGGATGTATGGAATAGTCTTCCAGTAGAAGTGGTAGAGGTTAATACAGTGAAGGAGTTTAAGCATGCATGGGATAGGTATAAGGCGATCCTAGATATAAGATAAGGCCAGGGACTAATGAAAGTATTACATTACTGAGAGGGTAGTGGATGTATGGATTAGTCTTCCAGTAGAAGTGGTAGAGGTTAATACAGTGAAGGAGTTTAAGCATGCATGGGATAGGTATAAGGCTATCCTAGATATAAGATAAGGTCAGGGACTAATGAAAGTATTACATTACTGAGAGGGTAGTGGATGTATGGAATAGTCTTCCAGTAGAAGTGGTAGAGGTTAATACAGTGAAGGAGTTTAAGCATGCATGGGATAGGTATAAGGCGATCCTAGATATAAGATTTAATGAAAGTATTACATTACTAAGAGGGTAGTGGATGCATGGAATAGTCTTCCAGTAGAAGTGGTAGAGGTTAATACAGTGAAGGAGTTTAACCATGCATGGGATAGGTATAAGGCTATCCTAGATATAAGATAAGGTCAGGGACTAATGAAAGTATTACTTTACTGAGAGGGTAGTGGATGTATGGAATAGTCTTCCAGTAGACGTGGTAGAGGGTAATACAGTGAAGGAGTTTAAGCATGCGTGGGATAGGTATAAGGCTATCCTAGATATAAGATAAGGTCAGGGACTAATGAAAGTATTACATTACTGAGAGGGTAGTGGATGTATGGAATAGTCTTCCAGTAGAAGGGGTAGAGGTTAATACAGTGAAGGAGTTTAAGCATGCATGGGATAGGTATAAGGCTATCCTAGATATAAGATAAGGTCAGGGACTAATGAAAGTATTACATTACCGAGAGGGTAGTGGATGTATGGAATAGTCTTCCAGTAGAAGTGGTAGAGGTTAATACAGAGAAGGAGTTTAAGCATGCATGGGATAGGTATAAGGCTATCCTAGATATAAGATAAGGCCAGGGACTAATGAAAGTATTACATTACTGAGAGGGTAGTGGATGCATAGAATAGTCTTCCAGCAGAAGTGGTAGAGGTTAATACAGTGAAGGAGTTTAAGCATGCATGGGATAGGTATAAGGCTATCCTAGATATAAGATAAGGCCAGGGACTAATGAAAGTATGACTTTACTGAGAGGGTAGTGGATGCATGGAATAGTCTTCCAGTAGAGGTGGTAGAGGTTAATACAGTGAAGGAGTTTAAGCATGCATGAGATAGGTATAAGGCTATCCTAGATATAAGATAAGGCCAGGGACTAAAGAGAGTATTACATTACTGAGAGGGTAGTGGATGCATAGAATAGTCTTCCAGCAGAAGTGGTAGAGGTTAATACAGTGAAGGAGTTTAAGCATGCATGGGATAGGTATAAGGCTATCCTAGATATAAGATAAGGCCAGGGACTAATGAAAGTATGACTTTACTGAGAGGGTAGTGGATGCATGGAATAGTCTTCCAGTAGAGGTGGTAGAGGTTAATACAGTGAAGGGGTTTAAGCATGCATGAGATAGGTATAAGGCTATCCTAGATATAAGATACGGTCTGGGACTAATGAAAGTATTACATTACTGAGAGGGTAGTGGATGTATGGATTAGTCTTCCAGTAGAAGTGGTAGAGGTTAATACAGTGAAGGAGTTTAAGCATGCATGGGATAGGTATAAGGCTATCCTAGATATAAGATAAGGCCAGGGACTAATGAAAGTATTACATTACTGAGAGGGTAGTGGATGTATGGAATAGTCTTCCAGTAGAAGTGGTAGAGGTTAATACAGTGAAGGAGTTTAAGCATGCATGGGATAGGTATAAGGCGATCCTAGATATAAGATAAGGCCTGGGACTAATGAAAGTATTACATTACTAAGCGGGTAGTGGATGTATGGAATAGTCTTCCAGTAGAAGTGGTAGAAGTTAATACAGTGAAGGAGTTTAAGCATGCATGGGATAGGTATAAGGCTATCCTAGATATAAGATAAGGCCAGGGACTAATGAAAGTATTACATTACTGAGAGGGTAGTGGATGTATGGAATAGTCTTCCAGTAGAAGTGGTAGAGGTTAATACAGTGAAGGAGTTTAAGCATGCATGGGATAGGTATAAGGCTATCCTAGATATAAGATAAGGTCAGGGACTAATGAAAGTATTACATTACTAAGCGGGTAGTGGATGTATGGAATAGTCTTCCAGTAGAAGTGGTAGAGGTTAATACAGTGAAGGAGTTTTAGCATGCATGGGATAGGTATAAGGCTATCCTAGATATAAGATAAGGTCAGGGACTAATGAAAGTATTACTTTACTGAGAGGGTAGTGGATGTATGGAATAGTCTTCCAGTAGAAGTGGTAGAGGTTAATACAGTGAAGGAGTTTAAGCATGCATGGGATAGGTATAAGGATATCCTAGATATAAGATAAGGTCAGGGACTAATGAAAGTATTACATTACTGAGAGGGTAGTGGATGCATGGAATACTCTTCCAGTAGAAGTGGTAGAGGTTAATACAGTGAAGGAGTTTAAGCATACGTGGGATAGGTATAAGGCTATCCTAGATATAAGATAAGGTCAGGGACTAATGAAAGTATTACTTTACTGAGAGGGTAGTGGATGTATGGAATAGTCTTCCAGTAGAAGTGGTAGAGGTTAATACAGTGAAGGAGTTTAAGCATGCATGGGATAGGTATAAGGCGATCCTAGATATAAGATAAGGCCAGGGACTAATGAAAGTATTACATTACTGAGAGGGTAGTGGATGTATGGATTAGTCTTCCAGTAGAACTGGTAGAGGTTAATACAGTGAAGGAGTTTAAGCATGCATGGGATAGGTATAAGGCTATCCTAGATATAAGATAAGGTCAGGGACTAATGAAAGTATTACATTACTGAGAGGGTAGTGGATGTATGGAATAGTCTTCCAGTAGAAGTGGTAGAGGTTAATACAGTGAAGGAGTTTAAGCATGCATGGGATAGGTATAAGGCGATCCTAGATATAAGATTTAATGAAAGCATTACATTACTAAGAGGGTAGTGGATGCATGGAATAGTCTTCCAGTAGAAGTGGTAGAGGTTAATACAGTGAAGGAGTTTAACCATGCATGGGATAGGTATAAGGCTATCCAAGATATAAGATAATGCCAGGGACTAATGAAAGTATTACATTACTGAGAGGGTAGTGGATGTATGGAATAGTCTTCCAGTAGAAGTGGTAGAGGTTAATACAGTGAAGGAGTTTAAGCATGCATGGGATAGGTATAAGGCTATCCTAGATATAAGATAAGGTCAGGGACTAATGAAAGTATTACATTACTGAGAGGGTAGTGGATGTATGGAATAGTCTTCCAGTGGAAGTGGTAGAGGTTAATACAGTGAAGGAGTATAACCATGCGTGGGATAGGTATAAGGCTATCCTAGATATAAGATAAGGCCAGAGACTAATGAAAGTATTACTTTACTGAGAGGGTAGTGGATGTATGGAATAGTCTTACTGTAGAGGTGGTAGAGGTTAATACAGTGAAGGAGTTTAAGCATGCGTGGGATAGGTATAAGGCTATCCTAGATATAAGATAAGGCCAGAGACTAATGAAAGTATTACATTACTGAGAGGGTAGTGGATGTATGGAATAGTCTTCCAGTAGAAGTGGTAGAGGTTAATACAGTGAAGGAGTTTAAGCATGCATAGGATAGGTATAAGGCTATCCTAGATATAAGATAAGGTCAGGGACTAATGAAAGTATTACATTACTGAGAGGGTAGTGGATGCATGGAATAGTCTTCCAGTAGAAGTGGTAGCAGTTAATACAGTGAAGGAGTTTAAGCATGCGTGGGATAGGTATAAGGCTATCCTAGATATAAGGCCAGGGACTAATGAAAGTATTACATTACTGAGAGGGTAGTGGATGTATGGAATAGTCTTCCAGTAGAACTGGTAGAGGTTAATACAGTGAAGGAGTTTAACCATGCGTGGGATAGGTATAAGGCTATCCTAGATATAAGATAAGGCCAGGGACTAATGAAAGTATTACATTACTGAGAGGGTAGTGGATGTATGGAATAGTCTTCCAGTAGAAGTGGTAGAGGTTAATACAGTGAAGGAGTTTAAGCATGCGTGGGATAGGTATAAGGCTATCCTAGATATAAGATAAGGCCAGGGACTAATGAAAGTATTACTTTACTGAGAGGGTAGTGGATGTATGGAATAGTCTTCCAATAGAAGTGGTAGAGGTTAATACAGTGAAGGAGTTTAAGCATGCATGGGATAGGTATAAGGCTATCCTAGATATAAGATAAGGTCAGGGACTAATTAAAGTATTACATTACTGAGAGGGTAGTGGATGTATGGAATAGTCTTCCAGTGGAAGTGGTAGAGGTTAATACAGTGAAGGAGTATAAGCATGCGTGGGATAGGTATAAGGCTATCCTAGATATAAGATAAGGCCAGAGACTAATGAAAGTATTACTTTACTGAGAGGGTAGTGGATGTATGGAATAGTCTTCCTGTAGAGGTGGTAGAGGTTAATACTGTGAAGGAGTTTAAGCATGCATGGGATAGGTATAAGGCTATCCTAGATATAAGATAAGGTCAGGATCTAATGAAAGTATTACATTACTGAGAAGGTAGTGGATGTATGGAATAGTCTTCCAGTCGAAGTGGTAGAGGTTAATACAGTGAAGGAGTTTAAGCATGCATGGGATAGGTATAAGGCTATCCTAGATATAAGATAAGGTCAGGGACTAATGAAAGTATTACATTACTGAGAGGGTAGTGGATGCATGGAATAGTCTTCCAGTATAAGTGGTAGAGGTTAATACAGTGAAGGAGTTTAAGCATGCATGGGATAGGTATAAGGCTATCCTAGATATAAGATAAGGCCAGGGACTAATGAAAGTATTACATTACTGAGAGGGTAGTGGATGTATGGAATAGTCTTCCAGTAGAAGTGGTAGAGGTTAATACAGTGAAGGAGTTTAAGCATGCGTGGGATAGGTATAAGGCTATCCTAGATATAAGATAAGGCCAGGGACTAATGAAAGTATTACATTACTGAGAGGGTAGTGGATGCATGGAATAGTCTTCCTGTAGAAGTGGTAGAGGTTAATACAGTGAAGGAGTTTAAGCATGCATGGGATAGGTATAAGGCTATCCTAGGTATAAGGCCAGGGACTAATGAAAGTATTACATTACTGAGAGGGTAGTGGATGCATGGAATAGTCTTCCTGTAGAAGTGGTAGAGGTTAATACAGTGAAGGAGTTTAAGCATGCATGGGATAGGTATAAGGCTATCCTAGATATAAGATAAGGCCAGGGACTAATGAAAGTATTACTTTACTGAGAGGGTAGTGGATGTATGGAATAGTCTTCCAGTAGAAGTGGTAGAGGTTAATACAGTGAAGGAGTTTAAGCATGCATGGGATAGGTATAAGGCTATCCTAGATATAAGATAAGGCCAGGGACTAATGAAAGTATTACATTACTGAGAGGGTAGTGGATGCATGGAATAGTCTTCCAGTAGAAGTGGTAGAGGTTAATACAGTGAAGGAGTTTAAGCATGCGTGGGATAGGTATAAGGCTATCCTAGGTATAAGGCCAGGGACTAATGAAAGTATTACATTACTGAGAGGGTAGTGGATGCATGGAATAGTCTTCCAGTAGAAGTGGTAGAGGTTAATACAGTGAAGGAGTTTAAGCATGCATGGGATAGGTATAAGGCTATCCTAGATATAAGATAAGGCCAGGGACTAATGAAAGTATTACATTACTGAGAGGGTAGTGGGTGTATGGAATAGTCTTCCAGTAGAAGTGGTAGAGGTTAATACAGTGAAGGAGTTTAAGCATGCATGGGATAGGTATAAGGCTATCCTAGATATAAGATAAGGCCAGGGACTAATGAAAGTATTACATTACTGAGAGGGTAGTGGGTGTATGGAATAGTCTTCCAGTAGAAGTGGTAGAGGTTAATACAGTGAAGGAGTTTAAGCATGCATGGGATAGGTATAAGGATATCCTAGATATAAGATAAGGCCAGGGACTAATGAAAGTATTACTTTACTGAGAGGGTAGTGGATGCATGGAATAGTCTTCCAGTAGAAGTGGTAGAGGTTAATACAGTGAAGGAGTTTAAGCATGCATGGGATAGGTATAAGGCTATCCTAGATATAAGATAAGGCCAGGGACTAATGAAAGTATTACATTACTGAGAGGGTAGTGGGTGTATGGAATAGTCTTCCAGTAGAAGTGGTAGAGGTTAATACAGTGAAGGAGTTTAAGCATGCATGGGATAGGTATAAGGCTATCCTAGATATAAGATAAGGCCAGGGACTAATGAAAGTATTACATTACTGAGAGGGTAGTGGATGTATGGAATAGTCTTCCAGTAGAAGTGGTAGAGGTTAATACAGTGAAGGAGTTTAAGCATGCGTGGGATAGGTATAAGGCTATCCTAGATATAAGATAAGGCCAGGGACTAATGAAAGTATTACATTACTGAGAGGGTAGTGGATGCATGGAATAGTCTTCCTGTAGAAGTGGTAGAGGTTAATACAGTGAAGGAGTTTAAGCATGCATGGGATAGGTATAAGGCTATCCTAGGTATAAGGCCAGGGACTAATGAAAGTATTACATTACTGAGAGGTTAGTGGATGCATGGAATAGTCTTCCTGTAGAAGTGGTAGAGGTTAATACAGTGAAGGAGTTTAAGCATGCATGGGATAGGTATAAGGCTATCCTAGATATAAGATAAGGCCAGGGACTAATGAAAGTATTACTTTACTGAGAGGGTAGTGGATGTATGGAATAGTCTTCCAGTAGAAGTGGTAGAGGTTAATACAGTGAAGGAGTTTAAGCATGCATGGGATAGGTATAAGGCTATCCTAGATATAAGATAAGGCCAGGGACTAATGAAAGTATTACATTACTGAGAGGGTAGTGGATGCATGGAATAGTCTTCCAGTAGAAGTGGTAGAGGTTAATACAGTGAAGGAGTTTAAGCATGCGTGGGATAGGTATAAGGCTATCCTAGGTATAAGGCCAGGGACTAATGAAAGTATTACATTACTGAGAGGGTAGTGGATGCATGGAATAGTCTTCCAGTAGAAGTGGTAGAGGTTAATACAGTGAAGGAGTTTAAGCATGCATGGGATAGGTATAAGGCTATCCTAGATATAAGATAAGGCCAGGGACTAATGAAAGTATTACATTACTGAGAGGGTAGTGGGTGTATGGAATAGTCTTCCAGTAGAAGTGGTAGAGGTTAATACAGTGAAGGAGTTTAAGCATGCATGGGATAGGTATAAGGCTATCCTAGATATAAGATAAGGCCAGGGACTAATGAAAGTATTACATTACTGAGAGGGTAGTGGGTGTATGGAATAGTCTTCCAGTAGAAGTGGTAGAGGTTAATACAGTGAAGGAGTTTAAGCATGCATGGGATAGGTATAAGGATATCCTAGATATAAGATAAGGCCAGGGACTAATGAAAGTATTACTTTACTGAGAGGGTAGTGGATGCATGGAATAGTCTTCCAGTAGAAGTGGTAGAGGTTAATACAGTGAAGGAGTTTAAGCATGCATGGGATAGGTATAAGGCTATCCTAGATATAAGATAAGGCCAGGGACTAATGAAAGTATTACATTACTGAGAGGGTAGTGGGTGTATGGAATAGTCTTCCAGTAGAAGTGGTAGAGGTTAATACAGTGAAGGAGTTTAAGCATGCATGGGATAGGTATAAGGCTATCCTAGATATAAGATAAGGCCAGGGACTAATGAAAGTATTACATTACTGAGAGGGTAGTGGGTGTATGGAATAGTCTTCCAGTAGAAGTGGTAGAGGTTAATACAGTGAAGGAGTTTAAGCATGCATGGGATAGGTATAAGGATATCCTAGATATAAGATAAGGCCAGGGACTAATGAAAGTATTACTTTACTGAGAGGGTAGTGGATGCATGGAATAGTCTTCCAGTAGAAGTGGTAGAGGTTAATACAGTGAAGGAGTTTAAGCATGCATGGGATAGGTATAAGGCTATCCTAGATATAAGATAAGGCCAGGGACTAATGAAAGTATTACATTACTGAGAGGGTAGTGGGTGTATGGAATAGTCTTCCAGTAGAAGTGGTAGAGGTTAATACAGTGAAGGAGTTTAAGCATGCATGGGATAGGTATAAGGCTATCCTAGATATAAGATAAGGCCAGGGACTAATGAAAGTATTACATTACTGAGAGGGTAGTGGATGTATGGAATAGTCTTCCAGTAGAAGTGGTAGAGGTTAATACAGTGAAGGAGTTTAAGCATGCGTGGGATAGGTATAAGGCTATCCTAGATATAAGATAAGGCCAGGGACTAATGAAAGTATTACATTACTGAGAGGGTAGTGGATGCATGGAATAGTCTTCCTGTAGAAGTGGTAGAGGTTAATACAGTGAAGGAGTTTAAGCATGCATGGGATAGGTATAAGGCTATCCTAGGTATAAGGCCAGGGACTAATGAAAGTATTACATTACTGAGAGGGTAGTGGATGCATGGAATAGTCTTCCTGTAGAAGTGGTAGAGGTTAATACAGTGAAGGAGTTTAAGCATGCATGGGATAGGTATAAGGCTATCCTAGATATAAGATAAGGCCAGGGACTAATGAAAGTATTACTTTACTGAGAGGGTAGTGGATGTATGGAATAGTCTTCCAGTAGAAGTGGTAGAGGTTAATACAGTGAAGGAGTTTAAGCATGCATGGGATAGGTATAAGGCTATCCTAGATATAAGATAAGGCCAGGGACTAATGAAAGTATTACATTACTGAGAGGGTAGTGGATGCATGGAATAGTCTTCCAGTAGAAGTGGTAGAGGTTAATACAGTGAAGGAGTTTAAGCATGCATGGGATAGGTATAAGGCTATCCTAGATATAAGATAAGGCCAGGGACTAATGAAAGTATTACATTACTGAGAGGGTAGTGGGTGTATGGAATAGTCTTCCAGTAGAAGTGGTAGAGGTTAATACAGTGAAGGAGTTTAAGCATGCATGGGATAGGTATAAGGCTATCCTAGATATAAGATAAGGCCAGGGACTAATGAAAGTATTACATTACTGAGAGGGTAGTGGGTGTATGGAATAGTCTTCCAGTAGAAGTGGTAGAGGTTAATACAGTGAAGGAGTTTAAGCATGCATGGGATAGGTATAAGGATATCCTAGATATAAGATAAGGCCAGGGACTAATGAAAGTATTACTTTACTGAGAGGGTAGTGGATGCATGGAATAGTCTTCCAGTAGAAGTGGTAGAGGTTAATACAGTGAAGGAGTTTAAGCATGCATGGGATAGGTATAAGGCTATCCTAGATATAAGATAAGGCCAGGGACTAATGAAAGTATTACATTACTGAGAGGGTAGTGGGTGTATGGAATAGTCTTCCAGTAGAAGTGGTAGAGGTTAATACAGTGAAGGAGTTTAAGCATGCATGGGATAGGTATAAGGCTATCCTAGATATAAGATAAGGCCAGGGACTAATGAAAGTATTACTTTACTGAGAGGGTAGTGGATGTATGGAATAGCCTTCCAGTAGAAGTGGTAGAGGTTAATACAGTGAAGGAGTTTAAGCATGCATGGGATAGGTATAAGGCTATCCTAGATATAAGATAAGGCCAGGGACTAATGAAAGTATTACTTTACTGAGAGGGTAGTGGGCGCATGGAATAGTCTTCCAGTAGAAGTGGTAGAGGTTAATACAGTGAAGGAGTTTAAGCATGCATGGGATAGGTATAAGGCTATCCTAGATATAAGATAAGGTCAGGGACTAATGAAAGTATTACTTTACTGAGAGGGCAGTGGATGTATGGAATAGTCTTCCAGTAGAAGTGGTAGAGGTTAATACAGTGAGGGAGTTTAAGCATGCATGGGATAGGTATAAGGCTATCCTAGATATAAGATAAGGCCAGGGACTAATGAAAGTATTACATTGCTGAGAGGGCAGTGGATGTATGGAATAGTCTTCCAGCAGAAGTGGTAGAGGTTAATACAGTGAAGGAGTTTAAGCATGCATGGGATAGGTATAAGGCTATCCTAGATATAAGATAAGGCCAGGCACTAATGAAAGTATTACATTACTGAGAGGGTAGTGGATGCATGGAATAGTCTTCCAGTAGAAGTGGTAGAGGTTAATACAGTGAAGGAGTTTAAGTATGCATGGGATAGGTATAAGGCTATCCTAGATATAAGATAAGATCAGACTTTATGGGCCACATGTTTATCTGGCGGTGACACATTATATGTTTATTATATTGGTTTATACTGGGGTAAGGTTACTGTAGTAGTGCAGATATCAGCAGTAATATCCCATTGGTTCCCATGGAGCCTGTGCCACGTTTGGTGTCAGTGCATTAAGGGGTCCAGTTCTCGGGGGTCCCAGCCCTGATGAGTCTGGATGCAGCACCCACAGCGGCCACACGGGGGAGCACGTCCTGACTTACTGTGCTGTGCTCCGTCTCCTCGTTATGACGTAAGCGTTCCAACTGTGGAACGCATGATCCCGCGCTATATTCTGAGCGTTCAAGCTGTCTCTCCTCGTAAGAGACGTCATTCCAAAATGGCGGCGCGGTGAACTAGCCATGTGTGAGTATCTGTGCCTGGAACTGAAGGGGTTAATGCTAACGAGGGGAAGGGGTCACGCTGGCCTTGGTATCTGGCATTGAGGGGGTTAATGGTGTAATTAGGGTGTGTGGCAGTGAGGGGGTTAATGCTGTAATTAGGGTGTGTGGCAGTGAGGGGGTTAATGCTGTAATTAGGGTGGGGGTGCAGGGTGTGTGGCAGTGAGGGGGTTAATGCTGTAATTAGGGTGTGTGGCAGTGAGGGGGTTAATGCTGTAATTAGGGTGGGGGTGCAGGGTGTGTGGCAGTGAGGGGGTTAATGCTGTAATTAGGGTGTGTGGCAGTGAGGGGGTTAATGCTGTAATTAGGGTGTGTGGCAGCGAGGGGGTTAATGCGGTAATTAGGGTGGGGGTGCAGGGTGTGTGGCAGTGAGGGGGTTAATGCTGTAATTAGGGTGGGGGTGCAGGGTGTGTGGCAGTGAGGGGGTTAATGCTGTAATTAGGGTGGGGGTGCAGGGTGTGTGGCAGTGAGGGGGTTAATGCTGTAATTAGGGTGGGGGTGCAGGGTGTGTGGCAGTGAGGGGGTTAATGCTGTAATTAGGGTGGGGGTGCAGGGTGTGTGGCAGTCAGGGGGTTAATGCTGTAATTAGGGTGGGGGTGCAGGGTGTGTGGCAGTGAGGGGGTTAATGCTGTAATTAGGGTGGGGGTGCAGGGTGTGTGGCAGCGAGGGGGTTAATGCTGTAATTAGGGTGGGGGTGCAGGGTGTGTGGCAGCGAGGGGGTTAATGCTGTAATTAGGGTGGGGGTGCAGGGTGTGTGGCAGCGAGGGGGTTAATGCTGTAATTAGGGTGGGGGTGCAGGGTGTGTGGCAGTCAGGGGGTTAATGCTGTAATTAGGGTGGGGGTGCAGGGTGTGTGGCAGCGAGGGGGTTAATGCTGTAATTAGGGTGGGGGTGCAGGGTGTGTGGCTGTGAGGGGGTTAATGCTGTAATTAGGGTGGGGGTGCAGGGTGTGTGGCTGTGAGGGGGTTAATGCTGTAATTAGGGTGGGGGTGCAGGGTGTGTGTCAGTCAGGGGGTTAATGCTGTAATTAGGGTGGGGGTGCAGGGTGTGTGGCAGCGAGGGGGTTAATGCTGTAATTAGGGTGGGGGTGCAGGGTGTGTGGCAGTGAGGGGGTTAATGCTGTAATTAGGGTGGGGGTGCAGGGTGTGTGGCAGCGAGGGGGTTAATGCTGTAATTAGGGTGGGGGTGCAGGGTGTGTGGCAGTCAGGGGGTTAATGCTGTAATTAGGGTGGGGGTGCAGGGTGTGTGGCAGCGAGGGGGTTAATGCTGTAATTAGGGTGGGGGTGCAGGGTGTGTGGCAGCGAGGGGGTTAATGCTGTAATTAGGGTGGGGGTGCAGGGTGTGTGGCAGTCAGGGGGTTAATGCTGTAATTATGGTGGGGGTGCAGGGTGTGTGGCAGCGAGGGGGTTAATGCTGTAATTAGGGTGGGGGTGCAGGGTGTGTGGCAGCGAGGGGGTTAATGCTGTAATTAGGGTGGGGGTGCAGGGTGTGTGGCAGTGAGGGAGTTAATGCTGTAATTAGGGTGGGGGTGCAGGGTGTGTGGCAGTCAGGGGGTTAATGCTGTAATTAGGGTGGGGGTGCAGGGTTTGTGGCAGCGAGGGGGTTAATGCTGTAATTAGGGTGGGGGTGCAGGGTGTGTGGCAGCGAGGGGGTTAATGCTGTAATTAGGGTGGGGGTGCAGGGTGTGTGGCAGCGAGGGGGTTAATGCTGTAATTGGGGTGGGGGTGCAGGGTGTGTGGCAGTCAGGGGGTTAATGCTGTAATTGGGGTGGGGGTGCAGGGTGTGTGGCAGCGAGGGGGTTAATGCTGTAATTGGGGTGGGGGTGCAGGGTGTGTGGCAGTTAATGGGGGGGCGGGGTATCTAATCATACATACATTGTGCTCTGTCACTGGGTTAAGGTGATAGGTTTCTGCCCCCTGATAAATGGGGGGGGGGGGGGGGTTAGTATTACCAGAACCGCTGGGTTAATATAATGAATAATTCTGGGAAAAAATTCTATAAGTAGATCAATTAGTTTGTGGGACGTCCTTGCTGATTGCTCCTCGTTTAGAACGTTGCCCGGAATGTGTCTCACCCGTCTGCCTCCCTGATTGATGTGTGTGTGTCTCACCCGTCTGCCTCTCTGATTGATGTGTGTGTGTCTCACCCGTCTGCCTCTCTGATTGATGTGTGTGTGTCTCACCCGTCTGCCTCTCTGATTGATGTGTGTGTCTCACCCGTCTGCCTCTCTGATTGATGTGTGTGTCTCACCCGTCTGCCTCTCTGATTGATGTGTGTGTGTCTCACCCGTCTGCCTCTCTGATTGATGTGTGTGTCTCACCCGTCTGCCTCTCTGATTGATGTGTGTGTGTCTCACCCGTCTGCCTCTCTGATTGATGTGTGTGTCTCACCCGTCTGCCTCTCTGATTGATGAGTGTGTCTCACCCGTCTGCCTCTCTGATTGATGAGTGTGTCTCACCCGTCTGCCTCTCTGATTGATGTGTGTCTCACCCGTCTGCCTCTCTGATTGATGAGTGTGTCTCACCCGTCTGCCTCTCTGATTGATGAGTGTGTCTCACCCGTCTGACTCTCTGATTGATGAGTGTGTCTCACCCGTCTGCCTCTCTGATTGATGTGTGTGTCTCACCCGTCTGCCTCTCTGATTGATGTGTGTCTCACCCGTCTGCCTCCCTGATTGATGTGTGTGTCTCACCCGTCTGCCTCCCTGATTGATGAGTGTGTCTCACCCGTCTGACTCTCTGATTGATGTGTGTGTCTCACCCGTCTGCCTCTCTGATTGATGTGTGTGTCTCACCCGTCTGCCTCCCTGATTGATGTGTGTCTCACCCGTCTGCCTCTCTGATTGATGTGTGTGTCTCACCCGTCTGCCTCCCTGATTGATGTGTGTGTCTCACCCGTCTGACTCCCTGATTGATGTGTGTGTCTCACCCGTCTGCCTCTCTGATTGATGTGTGTGTCTCACCCGTCTGCCTCTCTGATTGATGTGTGTGTCTCACCCGTCTGCCTCTCTGATTGATGTGTGTGTGTCTCACCCGTCTGCCTCCCTGATTGATGTGTGTGTGTCTCACCCGTCTGCCTCTCTGATTGATGTGTGTGTGTCTCACCCGTCTGCCTCTCTGATTGATGTGTGTGTGTCTCACCCGTCTGCCTCTCTGATTGATGTGTGTGTCTCACCCGTCTGCCTCTCTGATTGATGTGTGTGTCTCACCCGTCTGCCTCTCTGATTGATGTGTGTGTGTCTCACCCGTCTGCCTCTCTGATTGATGTGTGTGTCTCACCCGTCTGCCTCTCTGATTGATGTGTGTGTGTCTCACCCGTCTGCCTCTCTGATTGATGTGTGTGTCTCACCCGTCTGCCTCTCTGATTGATGAGTGTGTCTCACCCGTCTGCCTCTCTGATTGATGAGTGTGTCTCACCCGTCTGCCTCTCTGATTGATGTGTGTCTCACCCGTCTGCCTCTCTGATTGATGAGTGTGTCTCACCCGTCTGCCTCTCTGATTGATGAGTGTGTCTCACCCGTCTGACTCTCTGATTGATGAGTGTGTCTCACCCGTCTGCCTCTCTGATTGATGTGTGTGTCTCACCCGTCTGCCTCTCTGATTGATGTGTGTCTCACCCGTCTGCCTCCCTGATTGATGTGTGTGTCTCACCCGTCTGCCTCCCTGATTGATGAGTGTGTCTCACCCGTCTGACTCTCTGATTGATGTGTGTGTCTCACCCGTCTGCCTCTCTGATTGATGTGTGTGTCTCACCCGTCTGCCTCCCTGATTGATGAGTGTGTCTCACCCGTCTGCCTCCCTGATTGATGTGTGTGTCTCACCCGTCTGCCTCTCTGATTGATGTGTGTGTCTCACCCGTCTGCCTCCCTGATTGATGTGTGTGTCTCACCCGTCTGACTCCCTGATTGATGTGTGTGTCTCACCCGTCTGACTCCCTGATTGATGTGTGTGTGTCTCACCCGTCTGCCTCTCTGATTGATGTGTGTGTGTCTCACCCGTCTGCCTCTCTGATTGATGAGTGTGTCTCACCCGTCTGACTCTCTGATTGATGAGTGTGTCTCACCCGTCTGCCTCTCTGATTGATGTGTGTGTCTCACCCGTCTGCCTCTCTGATTGATGTGTGTGTGTCTCACCCGTCTGACTCCCTGATTGATGTGTGTGTCTCACCCGTCTGCCTCTCTGATTGATGTGTGTGTCTCACCCGTCTGCCTCTCTGATTGATGTGTGTGTCTCACCCGTCTGACTCCCTGATTGATGAGTGTGTCTCACCCGTCTGCCTCTCTGATTGATGTGTGTGTCTCACCCGTCTGCCTCTCTGATTGATGTGTGTCTCACCCGTCTGCCTCTCTGATTGATGTGTGTGTGTCTCACCCGTCTGCCTCTCTGATTGATGTGTGTGCGTCTCACCCGTCTGACTCCCTGATTGATGAGTGTGTCTCACCCGTCTGACTCTCTGATTGATGTGTGTGCGTCTCGCCCGTCTGCCTCTCTGATTGATGTGTGTGTGTCTCACCCGTCTGCCTCTCTGATTGATGTGTGTGTCTCACCCGTCTGACTCCCTGATTGATGAGTGTGTCTCACCCGTCTGACTCTCTGATTGATGAGTGTGTCTCACCCGTCTGCCTCTCTGATTGATGTGTGTGTCTCACCCGTCTGCCTCTCTGATTGATGTGTGTGTGTCTCACCCGTCTGCCTCTCTGATTGATGTGTGTGTGTCTCACCCGTCTGCCTCTCTGATTGATGTGTGTGTCTCACCCGTCTGCCTCTCTGATTGATGTGTGTGTCTCACCCGTCTGCCTCTCTGATTGATGTGTGTGTGTCTCACCCGTCTGCCTCTCTGATTGATGTATGTGCAGGCCTCTCTGACCGTATAATGGAGAATTACAAGAAGGTTAAAGTACTGGAGAAGCCGCTGGAGTTGCCCCTTGCCGGGTTGCCCCCTGATCTCATCGAGATGAAGGTGAAAGATGGCAGCAAGATCCGCAACCTGATGGGCTTTGCCATCGGCAAGATGGAGAGCGACAGCGGCCGGCAGATTGCGTTCAGTGGATCGGGAAAGGCTCTCAGCAAAACCATCACCTGTGTGGAGATCATGAAGCGCAGGGTGCAGGATCTGCACCAGATCACCAAGATCTGCTTCAGGCAGACAGAGGAAATCTGGGAGCCGATCGTCCCTGAGGTGGGTCTGGACCCGCTGACTGTAAAAAGAAACAGCCCCGCCATTTTTATCCTGCTGAGTAAGGACCCCCTGGACTGCACTGAGCCCGGGTACCAGGCCCCTGGCAGCTATGACTCCTTATGGATCCATGAACTTAAAGAGGAGTCTCAGGGGCAGAAGAGAAGGAAGCCAGGGTCTGGCAGGGGGGGATTAAATGGAAGAAAGCAGGCAAGACCTCCTACATCCCATGTGGAGCATCAGACCAAATCCTAGCGATACAGTCTTTATGTGCTGTGTGCCTGGGATATCTCTCCTATTGGAAGAGCCCCAGAGAGTGTTTATTAAACTTGGATTCCTCTTATAATGACAATTTCTTTCAGTGTCTGGCAAAGAATGATCTATCTATCTGCAAATAAAACCTTCTTGTACATACTTGTCCCTGTGCAAGAACCAGTTCCAGTTATAGGGGCTTCTCAACCTCATCACTGATTATACTGTGAATGGAGAGAATAAAACCTGCTGGTAGAATTGCAGCATAAAATCCGAGTCTCCTGCTTCTGACATCGCCTGTGGCTTGATATGCAATGGGATCATCACAACGGACAGTCACTAGGTCCCTTCTGTTGATCCCGCTCTGAAAACAAGGGTCTCTCCTACAGTAGCAGAGAGACCCCCAGACCCTGATCAGACGATAGGTCACACGGTTGTTTAACCTGTCTGTCTTTTTGGAAGCAATGGTTAAATGGTGCGGAGTATGCACAATGGCTGGATAGAGTCTGTATTGATACATTGTGTGGGGTTTGTTTCAGCCATAGCATTGTGATGCATGCTGATGTCAGGGGCACTGCACATAACATACATATTCCAGTGGATGTACAAGGAATGATTCCACTGGATTATTTATTCTGATTGTTCCACTTTTGCACATTTGCCCCAGAGTTGCTCTGTGTACAGAATCCAAATCTGGGGTACTGTATGAAAGTGATGTAATGTGTGCAGCGATCTGATCTACCCGTCACGCATGTTACACCTGTGTTCTACTGATGCTCAGCCTGTGTTAGTAGTTCACCCATAGCGAATCTGTCACCCAAACATTGTGTCAGCTGATGCCGAAAGTATGAGAAATATGTTTTACACGTGTCTGCTGTTTATGACCTCACGTGGGGCTGGCTGATTTGTCTAGTCCTGATTCCTTCAGTCGGGTTTTTGCTCCTATATAGTCTTTACAAACTGGCACAATGGGTTTTACACAAACCAATAGAAAGGGGCAGGATTGCGTTAGCTTAAAATGGGCAGCGTTGGTTTTACTCCCCGCCTGTAACAGAATTCTACACAATAATTACATGACTGATTGATTTCTAGCGGAAATATGTGGGGTAGATATTAATTATGGTGCAAATGATGTAAAAACCTTTCTACATAACCCCCAAATTATAGCTAATTTTCCATCATGTCATAGTCTCTATAATTATAGTATAAGCATTATTATTATTATAGATAAAAGTGTTGCACAAAAAAATAATAAAGTATATCTATATGTAGATACTTATCTGAAATAAAATGTATCTCAAAGGAAGTACATGTAAAAAAGACAAAGTACAATGTGTAGTACAGTAACAATAATATAAAATAGAATAATATGTCCCCCCCAATAGAAATTCACTCACACATTGGTGAGCCTAAAAACCGGCTCTGAGTGTTAAAAGCCCGGGGGACTCCGAGTCCAACTATCCACAGTGAGGTGAAATAGGACTGCGGTGGATACGATGTCTTGTGTTCAGAAGCTCAATAGTAAATAGAAATGTGGCCAACCAAGAAATATAAAAATGCAAAGTGTAATATAATATTATAAATCTTTAATATCCCTCCAAAAATTAGCTCATATAAGAGCAATAAAAACATAGAATAAAAAAAATAGACGACTGGTCTATTATACTCTATCAAGCTCGGAATTACCGTAGTTTTGGAGTATATACATTCGGAAGGACTGGTGATGTCTTTGGTTTTATTGCTCTTATAATCCCAGGCGACAAGCATTTTCAGTTCATTGCAAAAAACCAGAATAACAGGACATTTATCAATACATAGAGTATATATACAAAGAGTAGTGGATACCGGAGATTCAGTGGAGAGAATAATGGCTGACGCGCCTGCCCCGTGTTGTAATTACGTTATTCTAGCTTTATTCATGAAAGAGGCAACTGAGAAGGGAACTTCAAACTTCAAAGGACTGTATCACCGAAACATTATGTTTACTGCGCATGCAGAGCGTATGATGGAATGATCTGTACATTGTATTAGCAAAACTGCAACCAAATGCCTGAATTAGGAGAAAAACATGTTTTAAATGGGTCTGTGGCAGCTCCTGCTTATGACATCACCTGTCTCCTGCTTATGACATCACCTGTGGCACAGTATGCAAATGACACATTGTAAAGCAGTTCATTAGCATACCGTGGCACAGGTGATGTCAGACACATTTTCCCCTAATTTAGGTATTAGTTTTGCTGATACAATGTAGTCTTTTCAATCAGTTTGTATGCTCTACATGCACGGTAAAACCCATATTTAGGTGATCCAGTCCCTTTAAGGCAGATGATTTGGTTTTCCCCTTTGATATTTTATTCTGTTTGACTCTCGCAGGTGGTCCCAGTTTAGAGCGTAGTCTGTGCAGGTTTCGGGTCTCTGTAACCCCCCCGTCACTCTCTCCTGTGATAAGGACCAATTAACATCACTGGATTTGTATTATACATGAAGCAGTCTCTCCCATGCTCTTTGAAGCCTGATTGCATTTTCTTGCATTTGATTCGCTGTGCGCGGGGGGCGGGGGGTTTCTCTTTAATGGACTGTGTTAATTATTCGTTACATCTTTCAGTCTCATAAATCAGATACAGATCATTCTTTAAATAACCCGACATATATATATTATATAAACATGTTCTTGAAGCTGCAACCTCCTTTCAGATCATTAATCTCAATGTATTTAGTAAAAGCCTAATTTATCGCTTCCAAACAAGGGGCTGTCTTATGTACCAGTTCCCAAACACAGCACATTTGAGTGGGTTAAAGATATAAACGTATTCGCTAGGAAGTTAGCACCTCGTAGGCTCTTGCAAATCAAAAAAGAAAGATTCCAAAAAATTGTGCCGGACCAAACAGGATTACGAAGACTTGGAAGCTCTATCATCCCTCTTGGATGAAAATGAATGGCCAACCGATCTAACATACACAGACCCGAAACCACTGGGCAAGATTACCCCCAAAATTTTAGTACTATGGATATCTTCATTATATTGATGGCTGAAGGCAATGAAGAACTGACCTCTACCCAACCCAAGCGAGACGAGCACTTGATGAGCTCATAAGTAGCTCAAATAATTATAAATCCCTCTGACGAGGTAATTCTTGATCTTACCATGAAACCCAACTTTGGAGTCTCAAACAGACTTAAAAACAATACTCATGAAAGGAATAGAAATTGGAATACTTACAAAACAAGAGGCAAACTAAATATACCCTGCAACACTTGTCTCATAATACATTCTCCGACTTGGTCAGGGGAAATGACCATGGGGACATGTTGTGCCCCATCATACGCCGATCTCAGGATGGTGCTAAGAACCTCTGATTACCCCCGATATCTTGAAAGATTGCGTCAACAAAATGAATCTACGGCTCTGAAGATGATCTGTCGATTCAAACCTCCCGCTACAGAAAGCCCACTGCTGCCAACAGCCAAGGGTGTATCTTGGTTTTGTGCTGCCCTAGGCAGACAAAATTCAGGCAACCCCCCACCCACGTTGCACACCCACAACATGCCCCATCACCCCATTACATGCCTCATCTCCCACATTGCACATAGATTAAATGCCCAATCACCCCATTACATGCCCCCAACACCCACATAGGATACACACTAAATGCCCCATCATCCCCATTATAATGACTCCACCCCCCCGATTAATTGGAAGGAGCTAAAGCTTGCTGAAAGGTGGGGGAGGGAGCAAAAATGTTTGACGCACCAGAAGTGTGCACTAACACCCTCTGGCAAAGTGCCGCCCTAGCCGAGTGCCTTGTTTGCCTTGTGCCTTTAGTGACAAAGACTCAACTGAAACCCATAAACTGGCTAGATGCACGTTTGATGCTGAGTTGTCTCCTAAAGAGATACTGGTCTGTCCGACATGAGTATGACCACTTGTATGAAGTTATATCGAAACACGCCACAGCAACAATGAAAAAGGGCTTGAGTGTGAAAGATCTCTTTGTCCACAGCCACATGGACCCCACCAGAGTAAGAAGAAAACTGGGCTCAGACAAATGTGGCACATGCAAAGCAGGCCAGTACATGCCTACCACAAAACCATGACCAGAACACACGACATCAAGCCGTTCATAAACTGCAAAAGCATCAATGTAATTTACATGTCTACCTGCCCTGTAATATGAAATACATGGAAAAAACAATCCATGACCTCAGGAGACGTGTTCTAGATGACATCAATGACTTCCTAAATGATTCAGAGTAGCGACAAAATGTGTGTTGAGCTGTATTGCGCTACAGACTGCCTGACCACCACCACCACACAGTCTGACCAGCACCAGACAGCCTGACCACCACCACCACACAGTCTGACCAGCACCAGACAGCCTGACCACCACCACCACACAGTCTGACCAGCACCAGACAGCCTGACCACCACCACCACACAGTCTGACCAGCACCAGACAGCCTGACCACCACCACCACACAGTCTGACCAGCACCAGACAGCCTGACCACCACCAGACAGCCTGACCACCACCACCACACAGTCTGACCAGCACCAGACAGCCTGACCACCACCAGACAGACTGACCACCACCACCACACAGCCTGACCAGCACCAGGCAGCCTGACCACCACCACCACACAGTCTGACCAGCACCACCACACAGTCTGACCAGCACCAGACAGCCTGACCACCACCAGACAGCCTGACCACCACCACCACACAGTCTGACCAGCACCAGACAGCCTGACCACCACCAGACAGACTGACCACCACCACCACACAGTCTGACCAGCACCAGACAGCCTGACCACCACCAGACAGACTGACCACCACCACCACACAGCCTGACCAGCACCAGACAGCCTGACCACCACCAGACAGACTGACCACCACCACCACACAGCCTGACCAGCACCAGACAGTCTGACCACCACCACCACCCAGACTGCCTGACCATCACCTGACAGATTGATCAGCACCAGACAGCCTGACCTCCACCACCACACAGTCTGACCAGCACCAGACAGCCTGACCACCACCAGAAAGACTGACCACCACACAGCCTGACCACTACCAGACAGACTGACCACCACACAGCCTGACCAGCACCAGACAGCCTGACCTCCACCACCACACAGTCTGACCAGCACCAGACAGCCTGACCACCACCAGACAGACTGACCACCACACAGCCTGACCACCACCAGACAGACTGACCACCACACAGCCTGACCACCACCAGACAGACTGACCACCACACAGCCTGACCAGCACCAGACAGTCTGACATCCACCACACAGCCCGAGCGCCGCTGTGTTTGGCTAATGCGCTGCTTGTATCCTGCGTCCTGCTCTCTCTATTTGCTGAGAAGCAGCAGGCTGCTATCTAGTGTAAGCCTGTGTGTGGGTTATAGCAGTGTCAGGCTAGCAGATCATGTGTCATTACAAGTAGTATCTCTCCTACCTCACGGGTAGTACTCTGGTACCATCTGTTATCCATTTTATATTACAGCGCTCTACTCTAGTTTAAATCACCAATGACCGGCATTAGCTTTTATTATATCACTGTATGTAATCCCTCTTCTCATAAGTGAATAGGGATAAGCCAAGGATGTCATTTTGTAGCAGCTTTCAGCTATTTATTCTTTGTGTCAGACAGAGTATTCTTTGCATCAGAGTATTCTTTGTGTCAGAGTATTCTTTTTGTCAGGCAGAGTATTCTTTGCTTCAGACTGAGTATTCTTTGTGTTATATAGAGTATTCTTTGCATCAGACAGAGTATTCTTTGTGTCAGAGTATTCTTTGCGTCAGACAGAGTATTCTTTGCGTCAGACAGAGTATTCTTTGCGTCAGAGTATTCTTTGTGTCAGAGTATTCTTTTTGTCAGACAGAGTATTCTTTGCGTCAGACAGAGTATTCTTTGCGTCAGAGTATTCTTTGTGTTGTATAGAGTATTCTTTGCGTCAGACAGAGTATTCTTTGCATCAGACAGAGTATTCTTTGTGTCAGACAGAGTATTCTTTGCGTCAGATAGAGTATTCTTTGCGTCAGATAGAGTATTCTTTGTGTTATATAGAGTATTCTTTGTGTCAGACAGAGTATTCTTTGTGTCAGACAGAGTATTCTTTGTTTTATATAGAGTATTCTTTGTCTCAGAGTATTCTTTGCGTCAGACAGAGTATTCTTTGTGTCAGAGTATTCTTTGCGTCAGACAGAGTATTCTTTGTGTCAGAGTATTCTTTGTGTTATATAGAGTATTCTTTGCATCAGATAGTAACATAGTAACATAGTAATTTAGGTTGAAAAAGGACACAAGTCCATCAAGTTCAACCCTTCTACCTATCATTCCAGATTTTGATCCAAAAGAAGGCAAAAACCCCTAAGGAAGCTATTTTGAATTTTGCCTCCTAGAGGGTGTCAGAGGTATTGAACAGTAATCTCGAGACTGGTACATGAATAAAGCAGAAGCAAAGGATAACAAGATGGATGCCAGCAACCTCCAATTTGTGTCAGTTTTTGGACATCCTTCTGGGTGTTTAAATCTTATTCTGTGTCCCTGAGGATAAAAGAAACTCTTTCCCTAACTCTGTTATCTGAAACCAAATATTTTACTGATAAGTTCATAGTATCACCGGAACAGATAAGGTGGGATTTGTTAGTGTAAGGTTTATGACTCTAAAGCCACATCTCATTGTACTGATGCAGACACAGCTGTGTACATACTAGAGGAGAAGAGGGACTTCTCTGCAACTTGCTAGCCCACCCAAACTGGCAGAAACTGACAGACACAGACACACTGAGATTATTTGGATTTTAGATTTGAAGAATCTAATAAGGGTTATTATAAACACACCTGGTTGATTCAAATCGCTAATTAAAATATTTAATTAAATCACACCTTCACAAATCAATATGTAAAGTATAATTAATCCTACATATTAATTATAATAAATTGTGTACTACACTAATAAAACAATATTCTAAGTTTTTATTTAATGTGCAATGATAAGAAAAATAATATTGATAAGAATATTTACTCTAATTTTAAATGGTATTAACACATCTATACATTTCAACATATATTATCTCACATTATACTCACAATCCAGGTATAGCTATAAATCATGACATCATCTCATTTAAATTAAACACACCCATCACTTTTTAATTGGCTATAAGTTACAGAGAACAGGGTGTGAGTCTGAGATAAGGTTTGGTTGATAAGTTGATACTGGAGGTGTAGGAGAGAGACCTGAGGGGAGACTGATTTTGGGAGAGCTGCCACTAGTGGGGTGAGAGCTGCCACTAGTGGGGTGAGAGATGGGAATGTTTTAGAAACGGGCTGAGTCTCTCTCCTTCTGGGGAGAACTCAGGAATATGAGGCTTTTAATAGCACATGTTCACTATAACAATAGACATCTCCATACCCATAGTATTGAGCTAAGTCCCAGGAGCAACTCCCATCACTCAATTCTTCAATGGAAGGAGTCTCAACTGCAAACCAACCTCTGCCGGTAATGTATAAATGGGGTAATTTGTTTCTAGCATAATCTCCATTTTTATGGATGTCATTAGCATATATATTTGGGTAAATTAAACTTAAATCCCACCATTTCTGGAATCTATATGTTTTAGCCTGGTGTTTATCTGTTATCCTTCCTGCAGAAGGAAGCCAGAGGAATGTCCTATAGATATTACCAAGAGCAATAAGTTCTTATATCCTAGCTATTTACCCAAATATGTCATATCTAATCTCCAGAGATTATCTACGATTTTTATTCTTAAAGTCTAAAATAGAATACATACATTGTCATTTACCAGGCAGATTAAGAAATAGCCACCTTGAGTAGTTATATGATTTAGTAATATTACCTTATCTAAGCAAAGTATATGCTGTTAATTTGTAGGTAATTATGGTGTACTATCATTAACTATTTTAAATACTAATCATTATCAATGTAGGTTGTATCTAAATAAAATGCATGGCCATCTTATGGTCAGAAATGTAACTGCATAGTAAATTATACTACATGCATGTTGATACAGGTACAGAGCTGCATAATTCATGTTTTATCCTATTTACATATGTTATAAGTCATACATGTGAATTATTATTAACATCTATTGATTTTGGATTTTGTTGTTACACCATTTTGCTTATCGTTTGATCTTTATTTTAGTTTCAATACATTTATTATTATTTAATTAATAATTGTTGCATTGTATTTACTTTTGTAAAAACGTCATCCAAACTCTCTATATACATAACAAATTCTTCATATGGGTATTTTTGGCCGGACCCATATATATGAATCATCAATTTTTCATATTTTTAATGATTCATAATTAATAACCCATATTTATATTTTTATGGTTATTAATAAGCCTGCATGTATGGAGGCACTGCTGAGATGTATTTAACATTTGATGTGTTTTTACATACTGTAAATTAATTGTAATCCAGAGTACACTCTTTAACTTCAATCTATGGGCTATATAGGTATTGGAATTACATTGCTATATATTGTTATAATAGGATCAAAATGAGTATAAGCCATTTAGTAACTCACTGGGAAATAATTCTGTAACAGAGAATCCCAGTGAAATATACAGTATCTTGAACATGCACAAATACTTAAAATATTTAGTATTTAAATATCAGTCAGATATCAAGAACTTTAATGATGATACTCTGTTTAAAAGTTTTCTGACGTGCATTTGTGAGGAAAAAGATGTTAAAAGAAATGTATTCATGAATGTGATATGCTTATTGACAACACAGCTAGAAGGGAAATGTAGTCACATAACTGTGTTACAGGTCAATTTGGCACCCTGTCCAAAAAGTTTGTGTTAAGAGCAGATTGACTCTCAAAATTCATAATCAGAATTTGTGTAAAGAGATTAAAAAGTACAGAGACTTGTACAGCTCTCTACACATGGAAGATAAAGCCACAAAATAATGTGTCCAATGTTCAGGAAAAATCACTGTCTGGCACTGAAGGGGTTAAACCCACCAGAGTCACAGATGATCCCCTGCAAGAGAGCATTAATATGCAAATGCAGGCAATAGAGAACCAAATAAATCGAATGTATCAATTTGTATTGGTCCAGCAAAACATTGGTGACCCAAACCCTATTAAAGCTAATATATGCCAAACTCATGCAGGCAAGCCCCAAAGGGTTAACATCAGGATATCTGATGAAGAAGCCAATGATAGTTTATCTGCATTCACCAAAAGTAGTTGAGAGCAAATACCCACAGACAAGTCTAACACACAGGGTATTATTCTCTATTCCCATGTCCCCAAATTTAACCTGGAAGGGTTAACTAATATAATTAACCATATTAAGTTGTAATCTCTGAATCTGTACTCCGACTCAGATCACAGTAAAGTCCTACCATGGGTCTTTGATTTTAAGTACCACAATTTCTTTAGGCCCATGATAAATAGGAATTTCCAAAATTGTCATAAGGTAATCCAGGAGGGCACTTTAGAATTTGGCCCACATAGGATCCGTCCTAAGAAGCAGATGGTGTTAGAGCCCAAGGTAGACCCCATCTGGGATTTAAACCCCAGAAAGTGAGCTATGCTCAAGTAGCCAAGTCTCCCAAGCTGGCAAAGCAGGAAAGAGTTAAACATATATACTCAGGTGAATAACCTGGATGATCTAATGATACACTTACAAGAGCAGCTAAGTAAACTAGCTCAAGGTGTGGCTGGATAAAGTAATAACCCTGCAAAACCCAGCACAACACAGTAAAACTCATCAATAGAGGTTAAATTAAACACTAGGTAATCAAGTTGTTAAACTGCATCCTTTTTTTTTTTTTTTCTTTTTTTTAGACACTCAGTTTCTGAGACACGTTTGCTGTGTTTATTTTCCGTGTTTTCAGCTCATCCTTGTGTCTCCTGCTTGCGGCCATAGAAGAGAATAAAGAGAAAGCTATAGTTTACCCATATAAACCTTCTTTGCCGTCTAGATTCTTTAGGTGCGGTGTTCTTTAACTAGATATTTAATTTCTATATTCCCCCAATTTGTGTGATTTGTGCTGTTTTGTTGTTCGGTTATATATCCTTCAAATTCTTCCTAGTGCTTTGTGTTTCCCTTATACTTCCAGTGGGGTGGTGAGTTTGAGTTGTCTTGTTCTCCTATTATCTTTAACTTTTTATCTCTTCTATCATACCTTCTTTGTTCGTCTATTAACTATCTATACCTTACTTCCGTTCATCCTTCCATTCATACGTCATTTGTAACACTCAATTAGGGTACTCTCGGAGGGTGGGGGGGGGGGGGGGGGTCACGGTGTTCTTAATTGTGTCACCTGATCTAACGCGCTTGTTCGTTATCTGGGGGTGGGTTTCTTTTAGAGGATTATATGATTCCCTGGTTTTATTTCTTTCTTTTTTTCCTTTCTCCCCCTTTCTTCCTTTTTTTTTCCCCTCTCTCCTTCCCCCTCTCTTTTTCCCTTCTTCCTTTATTTATTCAGCCCTTCTTATTTATCCGATCCCTCTATCTCATCCCATTTTGCCCAGGTTTTTTCATATTTTTCTCTTCCTTCTTTCTGTGTGTCATAAAAGTGTTTTTCCGCTATTAATTGAAAATTTATTTGGGCTTTGACTTCTTCCCATCCTGGGGTGTCTTCTTTTTTCCATTTTCTAGCTATAGATATCTTACATGCTATTATAATATTTATAAATAACGTTTTTTCCTTTTTATTCCAGTTTGGAAGCTCTATGTGAAATAGGAAATTCTGTGGTGTTAAAGGGCCGTCAAAGTTGAATAAAAGTTTCAATATTTCTGTTATCTTTGTTTTAAGTTCTCTCAGTGCTTCGCATTCCCACCATATGTGAATCTGTGTGCCCCTCTGTTTCTTACATCTCCAGCATGTCTCATCCGAATCTGTCGAGAATTTTGCGTGTTGTTCCGGTACCATGTACCATCTGTGCATCAATTTAAAGAAATGTTCCTGGCTATTTATACAGTGTACGGCTTTCCTCACCTCCCTCCAAACTCTAAACCAGCATTGTGCCGGAAAACTTACTTTCATGTCGGATTCCCATTGTAAGATTGCTCTGGGTTTTTCCATGTTGCTCTCGCCAATAAGAAATTTTTGTACTTTAGATATCGAGCACTTTGATGCGCTTGCTATGAGGAGTTTGTCCCAGTCTGAAACTTCTGCGGTGGTTCTACCCGTCATAAAAGATTTTATCCTCAAGTATCTATGTATTTCTCCTTGTACTAGCCCAAATTTGTGACTCAGATCCGAAAAGGGCATTACCTTGCCTTGATGCATTACATCCCCTACTTTCTCGATCCCTGCGTTCTTCCAATTGGTCAGGTCCATGTCTATTATACAGGATGAAAAAATCTGTATTGGTGCTCCCAAGGAGATCATATTGCTGATATTTCGGCTTCTTTTAATCTTCTGTATATTCTGTGTAATTTCTCTTATTAATTTAGGTTTTTCCGAACTTCCTCTCCATAACTCCTCTGGTAACCACATCATTGTTGTTAGATCTATGTTTTTATAATAATTTTTTTCTATTTCTTTCCAGTTCGTAGATTTATTCTGCGGATTATTCCATGTCAGTCCATGTGTTAACAAACACGCTTCAGCGATTCTTCGGAGGTCTGGATAACCCAATCCCGCCTCATTTAGGTTCCTTTTAAGTGTACTACTCGGTATTCTTGGTTTCCTAGTCGCCCAGATGAATTTTGTAAAAATTAAATCGAACTCTCTCAGTGTGTGGTTTGGTACTTTATAGGGGATCACTCTTAATATGTATGTCAATTTAGGGAGAATGTATGATTTGAGCACGTTCACTCGTCCCATCCATGAGATTTCAATCTTAGCCCAGCGGGATGTCAGTGCCTGGAGCTCTTGTGCTGTCTTAGCATAATTTATTCTTACTATATTTTCCAAGCGGGGTGTTAGTTTTATCCCTAGATAGTCTATTACTTCTTGATTTTTCCTTTTTTCTGTCCCAAATTTCTTTGTCCACTCTTTTTGTCCCTCTGTTAAATATTGGTGAATTATTTGTGTTTTCTCCAAATTCAGACTGTAGTTCGATAAGTAGCCATATAGATCTATTGCGTCCATTAGTGCATGGATAGATGTTTGTGGTTCCGACAGTGTCAGTAAGACATCATCAGCATATAATGTTATGATGTGTTTCTTTTGACCAATTATTATTCCTTGTATTTTTTGTGATTTCCGTAGATATTCCGCGAAGGGTTCCATGACTAACGCGTAAAGCAGCGGAGATAGGGGACACCCCTGCCTCGTCCCATTTCTAATATCGAAAGGTTCAGATAACATCGCTGGGCCCCTTATTCTGGCACTGGGGCATGTATAAAGTGCCATTACTGCGTCATATATCAGCCCTGTTAGTCCGTATGCATGTAGGGTTTCAGCCAGAAAGCGCCAATTTACTCTGTCGAATGCTTTTTCGGCGTCTAGCGCCATTATGATAGAGGGTTTTTTTGACTGTTGAATGTTATGCATGATATCCAGGACTCTGCGTATATTGTCTGAACCTGCTCTCCCAGGCACAAAACCGGTCTGGTCTGGGTGGACCAGATCTGAAATGATGTTATTGAGCCTGCCAGCAATAATTTTTGAATATATTTTCACATCTAAATTAATAAGGGAAATTGGTCTGTAATTACTGACACTGGTCGGATCCTTTTCAGGTTTTGGAATTGGTGAAATAGTTGCTTCAAGCATCTCTCTCAGAAATCCCCCTTCCTCAGAGGCCTCATCAAATACTCTTTTTAAAAGCGGGGCTATTTTGGGGTTCAGTAATTGGTAGAAACTTGTAGTGAATCCGTCTGGGCCCGGTGCTTTCCCTTTTTTTAACTCCTTAATTGTTTTTGAAACCTCTTCCAGGGAGAATGGTTGGTTTAGTTTTGCCAGTTCTTCATTTGAAATTTTGGGGAGATGGAGTTCCTCCAGGAATTTAGAAATTTCCGGGGCTGTTGCCTTAGTTTGTGGTAGATTGTACAGCTCTTTATAATAATTCCCGAAAGCATTGGCTATCTGTGCCGGTGCGATGTATATTTTTCCCTTATATTTAATTTTCTTGATCCTGTTTTGTTGTGACATCATTTTGAGCTTCTTTGTTAATTCCTTCCCCACCTTGTTATTGGAGTAGTACCAATTACTTTTTAGTCTGGTGAGGGCTTGATCTGCTTTCCATCTTAGCTTGTTCTTTATCTGTTCCTGGATCTTCTGTGTTGCCTCACTCCCTTCTTTTGTTGGGTTTCTTTTGTTTTTTGAGTCTAATTGGGCCAGTGTTGCGTATAGCTCTGCTAAATTTCTGCCTCTTAGTTTTTTAATCCATGCTCCCTTCTTTATAAGATTACCTCTCATTACACATTTTAATGTGCACCAGAGCGTCTGATCCGTGACTTCTTCATTATCATTTACCTCTAGGAAGGTTTCAACTTGTTTAATTACTTCTTGTCTGTTCTCTTTTGTGCTCAGAGTGTTTTCATCTAATCTCCACAAACTTCTAACTTTATATTGGGAGCTAGTCTCTATTTCAATAAACACCGGGGCATGATCTGACCAGTCTATAGGTCCTAAACTGGACCCTGTAATGTCTATTGTAACCAAAGTTTTATTTTACAGTGTTAAGACCATAAGTCCATTGCTAAAATGTTGTTAGATGTTTAAACCATAAGCTTCTTACTAGATGGTGAATTTGTGTATCTAACTTCTCATCTATTTCTCAGCCTCTCCAGGACTAAGATAGTTCACTTCCTAACGTGTGCGCTTACCTAGTGATTGAATCTTTAGGATTCAGCCTTGAAAGGGTTAGTCACAAATTGTCAGCAAGATGCTGCAATCAAGAAGCCCCTGAGAAGGGGGGCCAGTAGTTAATGCCTGTCAGTTTCTTTCCAAAGGGTCACGAAGCTGCAGAAAGGTCAAAGAGTGAAAATGTACTCACATATAGTGAACTCATCTCCATAAAGATAGCATGATGATAGAAGAAGCCAACACACTTTAACTACCTACCGAAAGGAAGATCATTTAATTAAAAATAATTTAATGTTTAATATATTTTAACACATTTTATTTACAGGTTATTATAATAACACTGACCTGGAGTTGTTTTTGCAGGGCAGTGTTTTTTGTTTATCTCAGGTAATCAAACAGCTAATCATTTGCGCCTATGCTGGAAGGACCCCACCTTACAAGGGGGGATGCCCAGAAATAAAGGTTAAACACCACTGCGGGTACAGTAAAGAAACATCAATACAAGATCAGATGATCAGATTGGTATCATATAAACAGGGGTTTATTAATCCACTTGTTTGTCTCTCATCTGTTACTAACATTGATTTCCTATAAACATATATCAGAGATACTCTGCCTAGATGATCACTCCTATGTGAAATGTATCCCCTAAGTGGAATAAATTCAGGATATAGTGAACCTAGTAGAGATAGGTCTCCCATGTTTTTATACATTTTTCTTGCTAGAATAAGCTAGCATTTTTCATATATAGTAGTTTTTCATATCTAGTAGGTAGGCAATGCAATAGAGCAGCAGGAAATGCTAGCAGCATTCTTGGTTGTATAGGGAGAGGTATTAGCAGAATGCTTGGTTGTATAGGGAGAGGTATTAGCAGAAGGCTTGGTTGCATAGGGAGAGGTATTAGCAGTAGGAAGAGGGAAGTGCTCATGCCATTGTACAGAGCACTGGTGAGACCTCACTTGGAGTATTGTACAGAGCACTGGTGAGACCTCACTTGGAGTATTGTACGCAGTACTGGAGACCGTATCTCCAGAAGGATATTGATACTTTGGAGAGAGTTCAGAGAAGGGCTACTAAACTGGCTCAAGAGCTGAAGGATAAAACTTACCAGGAAAGGTTAAAGCATCTTAACATGTATAGCTTGGAGGAAAGACGTAACAGGGGGGATATGATAGAAACATTTAAATACATAAAGGGAATCAACACAGTAAAGGAAGAGAGTATATGTAAAAGAAGAAAAACTACCACAACTAGAGGACATAGTCTTAAATTAGAGGGGCAACGATTTAAAAGTAATATCAGGAAGTATTACTTTACTGAGAGGGTAGTGGATGTATGGAACAGCCTTCCAGCAGAAGTGGTAGAGGTAAACACAGTCAAGAATTTTAAGCATGCGTGGGATTGACACAAGTCTATCCTAGCTATAAGACCGGGAACGGGGGACTAATAAAAGTATTCAAAAAAAATTGGGCAGACTAGATGGACCGAATGGTTCTTATCTACCGACACATTCTATGTTTCTATAGGGCCTAAGTCAGGAATATATGTATTCTCAATTTTGGCACAAATGTACTTATACTGTGTTGTTGATTTCTTAATTTTAGATTCATTTAACAAAGCCCAAATTCATGGGGATCGCATGATGACTAAAGACAAGATGACGTAAGTCGGGATCATCCTAATACGGGGACAAGAGTTTCTGGACAAAGTGAATTGTGATGCAAAGTTCATCATCCAAAAGCTGCTCCAAAGAAATCCAAGGTCTATCCAGGGGAAAAAGAGGGATTCATCTCATCACAAGATGTACCCAGCAGTCTGATCCAACGACATCACATCAAGAAAAGGTTCAACATAAGTCGCCAGAAGAGACCTGCCGCCGCAAGACATTGTTCTCAAGTTCCTGGAGCCAAGTGCCAGACAAGCAAGGAAACCTTTGTCCCAAGTGTGCTGTCAACCAGCTAAAGGCCAAAGAATCAACGTTGCTACAAGGCCATTAAAGCTTGATATTTCCAGTTGTTTGATGACTGAAGTCACAAAGAAATATTTTTTCAGTTAAAGCTAAAGATCCAGAGTTCATTATTTTAACCAGTCCCAAATACCTACTTCTTAATTTGAAACACAATCATTTTCTTAAGAATTATTGGTTCCAATTAGGGGGGATTTGTCAGAGGTATTGAACAGTAATCTCGAGACTGGTACATGAATAAAGCAGAAGCAAAGTATAACAAGATGGATGCAAGCAACCTCCATTTTGTGTCGGTTTTTGGACATCCTTCTGGGTTTTTACATCTTATTCTGTGTCCCTGAGGATACAAAAAACTCTTCCACATGCCTACCTCTGTTATCTGAAACCAAATATTTTATTGATAAGTTCATAGTATCACCGGAACAGATAAGGTGGGATTTGTTAGTGGAAGGTTTATGACTCTAAAGCCACATCTCATTGTATTTATACAGAGACAGCTGTGTCTATATACATACAAGAGGAGAAGGGGGGCTTCTCTTCAACTTGCTAGCCCACCCAAACTGAAAGACACAGACACACTGAGATTATTTGGATTTTAGATGTGAAGAATCTAATAAGGGTTATTATTAACACACCTAGTTGATTCAAATCGCTCATTAAAATATTTAATTATATTACACCTTCACTAATCAAAATGTAAAGTATAATTAGTCCTACATATTAATTATAATATTGTTTTTATTGTTTTATTAGTGTGGTATACAATTTATTATACGTTTTTATCTAATGTGCAATGATAAAAAAAAGAATATTGATAAGAATATTTACTCTAATTTGAAATGGTATTAACACTTCTATACATTTCATATATATTATCTCACATTAGACTCACAATCCAGGTATAGCTATAAATCATGACATCATCTCATTTAAATTAAACACACCCATTTACTTTTTAATTGGCTAGAAGTTACAGAGAACAGGTTTGGTTGATAAGTGGATACTGGAGGTGTAGGAGAGAGACCTGAGGGGAGACTGATTTTGGGAGAGCTGCCACTAGTGGGGGGTGAGTTGCCACTAGTGGGGTGAGAGCTGCCACTAGTGGGGTGAGAGATAGGAATGTTTTAGAAAAGGGCTGAGTCTCTCTCCTTCTGGGGAGAACTCAGGAATATGAGGCTTTTAATAGCACATGTTCACTATAACAATAGACATCTCCATACCCATAGTATTGAGCTAAGTCCCAGGAGCAACTCCCATCACTCAATTCTTCAATGGAAGGAGTCTCGGCTGCAAACCAACCTCTGCCGGTAATGTATAAATGTGGTCATTTGTTTCTAGAATAATCTCCATTTTTATGGATGTAATTAGCATATATATTTGGGTAAATTAAACTTAAATCCCTGAATTTCTGGGATCTATATGTTTTAGCCTGGTGTTTATCTGTCATCCTTTCTGCAGAGGGAAGCCAGAGGAATATACTATAGATATTACCAAGAACCATAAATTCTTATAGTCTAGCTATTTACCCAAATATGTCATATATAATCTCCAGAGATTATCTAAGATTCTCATTCTTAAAGTCTAAGCTAGAATACATACATTATTATTTACCGAGCAGATTAAGAAATAGCCACCTTGAGTAGTTATATGATTTAGTAATATTATCTTACCTAAGCAGAGTATATGCTGGTAATTTGTAGGCAATTATGGTGTACTATCATTAACTATTTTAAATATGAATCATTATCAATGTAGGTTGTATCTAAATAAAATGCATGGCCATCTTATGGTCAGAAACGTAACTGCATAGTAAATTATACTACATGCATTTTGATACAGGTACAGAGCTGCATAATTAATGTTTTATCCTATTTACATATGTTATAAGTTATACATGTGAATTATTATTAACATCTATTGATATTGTATTTTGTTATGCTATTTTGCTTATCGTTTGATTTTTATTTGATTTTCAATAAATGTATTATTATTTAATTAATTGTTGCATTGCATTTACTTTTGTAAAAACGTCATCCAAACTCTCTATATAAAACTAATTCTTGATATGGGTATTTTTGGGCGGACTCATATATATATGAATCATCATATTTTTAATGATTCATAATTAATAACCCGTATTCATATTTTTATGGTTATTAATATCCGACAAGGGGGAAATTCCTTCTTGACGCCAAAGAGCAAATCAGATTTCTCCTTGGATCAAAAAGCTCTATTATTAATGCTTATTCTATTATTAATAGCCCTGTATGTTATGCAGACCATGTTTAAATGCATCTATTGTGGTTGATAGCACTACCTCTCTTGGCAGTGAGTTCCATAACTTTATTGTCCTTACCGTAAAGAATCCCTTCCTTTGCTGTCTATGAAATCTTTGCTCTTCCAGTCTCAGGGGGTGACCTCTTGTTCTTTGTACATTTCTGTTAATGAACAGGTCACTGGAGAGCTCCTTATATTGGCCCTGCACATATTTATATAATGTTATCATATCCCCTCTGAGACGCCTTTGTTCTAACGTATATATTTTAGGTCTCTCTTCATAACTAAGATCCTCCAATCCCCTTATTAATTTTGTAGCTCTCCTTTGCACTTTTTCTAGTTCCTTAATATACTTTTTAAGGACTGGTGCCCAGAATTGTACTGCATATTCAAGGTGAGGTCTTACCATTGATTTGTAAAGAGGCAAGATGATGTCCTCCTCCCGTGAATCTATACCTCGTTTTATACATGCCAATATCTTATTGGCCCTTGCAGCTGCTGACTGGCATTGGACACTGTTGCCAAGTTTATCTACAATTATTCCTAAATCCTTTTCATTAGTAGTTTTTCCCAGGGAAATACCATTTAACGTGTTGCTTTGTTATTATTTTTCCCATAATGCATAACTTTACATTTGTCTATATTGAACCTCATTTGCCACTTTCTTGCCCAGTCCCCCACTCTGTCCACATCTTCCTGTAAAGAAAAAACATCAAGATTAGTCTGCATTATCTTACCTAATTTAGTGTCGTCAGCAAACACGGAGACATGGCTCTCAGCACAATGTGGGAGATCATTAATAAACAAATTAAAAAGAAGGGGCCCCAAAACAGACCCCTAAAGTACTCCGCTCAATACCCAGGTCCAATTTGAGGATTTTCCATTTACAAGAACCCTCTGCATTCTATATTTTTGTCTTTTCAATCCAAATACATACATTTGCCCCAAACTTATTTCTCTCAATTGGTAGAGTAACCTTTTGTGTGGAACTGTATCAAATGCTTTAGCAAAGTCCAAATAGATCACATCAACTGCCACCTAGATCTATATTTTACTGACTTCTTCATAGAATGTTATTAAATTTGTATGACAAGACCTGTCTTTCAAGATAGAGTATTCTTTGTGTCAGGCGGAGTATTGTTTGCGTCAGGCAGAGTATTGTTTGCGTCAGGCAGAGTATTGTTTGCGTCAGGCAGAGTATTCTTTTCGCGTCAGGCAGAGTATTCTTTTCGCGTCAGGCAGAGTATTGTTTGCGTCAGGCAGTGTATTGTTTGCTTCAGGCAGTGTATTGTTTGCGTCAGGCAGAGTATTGTTTGCGTCAGGCAGAGTATTGTTTGCGTCAGGCAGAGTATTGTTTGCGTCAGGCAGAGTATTGTTTGCGTCAGGCAGAGTATTGTTTGCGTCAGGCAGAGTATTCTGTGTGCTCCACTCTCTGATGCTGATCAAAAAGTGCTTTATTGAGTGCAAAGACAGACCAAATAAAGGTGGCCTTCCTTCCACAGTCTGTGTATGTTTACTTGGTCTGTCTCTGCACTCAATAAAGCACTTTTTGATCAGCATCTAACGGCGAGTAGGGTTGCCACCTGGCCGGTATTTTACCAGCAGGCCGGTAAAAAATTGGCATCAGGCGAATGTTAAGTCTATGGAGACAGTACCAAGGCCGGTATTTTTGAAGTAAAGGTGGCAACCCTAACGGCGAGTGGAGTGCACATTTCTTTTCTTGCTTTCACTGAATCTATACGCTGGACCGGCGTTGTGGAGCACCCGCCCTCTTGATAAGTATCAGCCCATACCTCGTTGTTTGTCAGATACAGTATTCTTTGTGTACACATACAGGTCTCTTTTCTAGTAATGGCACTGTTTATACACAAATACACCACTAGGTGTCAGCACAGCTATACCTATATATGTTATGTATAAACACACAGATTTGCCTGTTCCCCATTGTATGAAGCAGACTTCAGACGTCTGCGCTTCAACCGCCAAGTACGTACTTTTAGATTGCGCCAGCACAGCCAAAGTATAAAATAATCAGGCACTGAAAACTTTCTGGTAGCGAACCGTCGCCAAGCAGCACAGCAAATTGTGGGGATGTATGAAACTGGACAATCACAGTTATACATAACAAACATCAATTCCAAATGTTTTCTTAAACTCCAGACACTTTGCAGGATGTATATATACACACACACAGACACACACACACACACAATCCAATTCATGTAAAGTGCAGCCCGGCAGTATGTAGGATGTATATACACACACACACACAATCCAATTCATGTAAAGTGCAGCCCGGCAGTATGTAGGATGTATATACACCCACACAATCCAATTCATGTAAAGTGCAGCCCGGCAGTATGTAGGATGTATACACACAGACACACACACACACACAATCCAATTCATGTAAAGTGCAGCCCGGCAGTATGTAGGATGTATATACACACACACAGACAATCCAATTCATGTAAAGTGCAGCCCGGCAGTATGTAGGATGTATATACACACAGACACACAATCCAATTCATGTAAAGTGCAGCCCGGCAGTATGTAGGATGTATATACACACAGACACACAATCCAATTCATGTAAAGTGCAGCCTGGCAGTATGTAGGATGTGTATACACACACACACAGACAATCCAATTCATTTAAAGTGCAGCCCGGCAGTATGTAGGATGTATATACACACACACACACAATCCAATTCATGTAAAGTGCAGCCCAGCAGTATGTAGGATGTATATACACACAGACAATCCAATTCATGTAAAGTGCAGCCCGGTAGTATGTAGGATGTATATACACACAGACACAATCCAATTCATGTAAAGTGCAGCCCGGCAGTATGTAGGATGTATATACACACAGACACACAATCCAATTCATGTAAAGTGCAGCCTGGCAGTATGTAGGATGTATATACACACACACAATCCAATTCATGTAAAGTGCAGCCCGGCAGTATGTAGGATGTATATACACACAGACACACAATCCAATTCATGTAAAGTGCAGCCTGGCAGTATGTAGGATGTATATACACACACACAATCCAATTCATGTAAAGTGCAGCCCGGCAGTATGTAGGATGTATATACACACACACACACACACACAATCCAATTCATGTAAAGTGCAGCCCGGCAGTATGTAGGATGTATATACACAGACACAATCCAATTCATGTAAAGTGCAGCCTGGCAGTATGTAGGATGTATATACACACACACACACACACTACAATTCATGTAACGTGCAGCCTGGCAGTATGTAGGATGTATATACACACACACACACAATCCAATCATGTAAAGTGCAGCCTGGCAGTATGTAGGATGTATATACACACACACACACAATCCAATTCATGTAACGTGCAGCCCGGCAGTATGTAGGATGTATATACACACACACACAATCCAATTCATGTAAAGTGCAGCCTGGCAGTATGTAGGATGTATATATACACACACACACACAATCCAATTCATGTAAAGTGCAGCCCGGCAGTATGTAGGATGTATATACACAGACACAATCCAATTCATGTAAAGTGCAGCCCAGCAGTATGTAGGATATATATACACAGACACACACACAATCCAATTCATGTAAAGTGCAGCCCGGCAGTATGTAGGATGTATATACACACACACACAATCCAATTCATGTAAAGTGCAGCCCGGCAGTATGTAGGATGTATATACACACACACAATCCAATTCATGTAAAGGCCATCCCAGCAGTATGTAGGATGTATATACACACACACAATCCAATTCATGTAAAGTGCAGCCCGGCAGTATGTAGGATGTATATACACACACACAATCCAATTCATGTAAAGTGCAGCCCGGCAGTATGTAGGATGTATATACACAGACACAATCCAATTCATGTAAAGTGCAGCCCGGCAGTATGTAGGATGTATATACACACACACAATCCAATTCATGTAAAGTGCAGCCTGGCAGTATGTAGGATGTATATACACACACACACACAATCCAATTCATGTAAAGTGCACCCCAGCAGTATGTAGGATGTATATACACACACACAGACACACACACACACAATCCAATTCATGTAAAGTGCAGCCCAGCAGTATGTAGGATGTATATACACACAGACACAATCCCATTCATGTAAAGTGCAGCCTGGCAGTATGTAGGATGTATATACACACAGACACAATCCAATTCATGTAAAGTGCAGCCTGGCAGTATGTAGGATGTATATACACACAGACACAATCCAATTCATGTAAAGTGCAGCCAGGCAGTATGTAGGATGTATATACACACACACACACACACAATCCAATTCATGTAAAGTGCAGCCCAGCAGTATGTAGGATGTATATACACACAGACACAATCCAATTCATGTAAAGTGCAGCCTGGCAGTATGTAGGATGTATATACACAGACACACACACACTCCAATTCATGTAAAGTGCAGCCCGGCAGTATGTAGGATGTATATACACAGACACAATCCAATTAATTTAAAGTGCAGCCCAGTAGTATGTAGGATGTATACACACACACACACAATCCAATTCATGTAAAGTGCAGCCTGGCAGTATGTAGGATGTATATAGACACAGACACACAATCCATTTCATGTAAAGTGCAGCCCGGCAGTATGTAGGATGTATATATACACACACACAATCCAATTAATGTAAAGTGCAGCCCGGCAGTATGTAGGATGTATATATACACACACACACACATACAATCCAATTCATGTAAAGTGCAGCCCGGCAGTATGTAGGATGTATATACACACACACACACACAATCCAATTCATGTAAAGTGCAGCCTGGCAGTATGTAGAATGTATATACACACAGACACAATCTAATTCATGTAAAGTGCAGCCCGGCAGTATGTAGGATGTATATACACACACACAGACACACACACACACACACACACACACAATCCAATTCATGTAAAGTGCAGCCTGGCAGTATGTAGGATGTATATACACACACACACACAATCCAATTCATGTAAAGTGCATCCCGGCAGTATGTAGGATGTATATACACACACACACAATCCAATTCATGTAACGTGCAGCCCGGCAGTATGTAGGATGTGTATACACACACACACACACACACAATCCAATTCATGTAAAGTGCAGCCCAGCAGTATGTAGGATGTATACACACACACACACACACACAATCCAATTCATGTAACGTGCAGCCTGGCAGTATGTAGGATGTATACACACACACACACACACACAATCCAATTCATGTAAAGTGCTGCCTGGCAGTATGTAGGATGTATACACACACACACACACACACACACACACAATCCAATTCATGTAACGTGCAGCCTGGCAGTATGTAGGATGTATATACACACACACACACACACACACAATCCAATTCATGTAACGTGCAGCCTGGCAGTATGTAAGATGTATATACACACACACACACACACAATCCAATTCATGTAACGTGCAGCCTGGCAGTATGTAGGATGTATATACACACACACACAATCCAATTCATGTAACGTGCAGCCTGGCAGTATGTAGGATGTATATACACACACACACACACAATCCAATTCATGTAACGTGCAGCCTGGCAGTATGTAGGATGTATATACACACACACACACAATCCAATCATGTAAAGTGCAGCCTGGCAGTATGTAGGATGTATATACACACACACACACAATCCAATCATGTAAAGTGCAGCCTGGCAGTATGTAGGATGTATATACACACACACACACACACAATCCAATTCATGTAAAGTGCAGCCTGGCAGTATGTAGGATGTATATACACACACACACACACACACAATCCAATTCATGTAAAGTGCAGCCTGGCAGTATGTAGGATGTATATACACACACACACACAATCCAATTCATGTAACGTGCAGCCTGGCAGTATGTAGGATGTATATACACACACACACACAATCCAATTCATGTAAAGTGCAGCCCGGCAGTATGTAGGATGTATATACACACACACACACAATCCAATTCATGTAAAGTGCAGCCTGGCAGTATGTAGGATGTATATACACACACACACAATCCAATTCATGTAACGTGCAGCCTGGCAGTATGTAGGATGTATATACACACACACACACAATCCAATTCATGTAAAGTGCAGCCCGGCAGGATGTAGGATGTAGGTGATATCTCATAGACCCACTGTACATTCCTCTCTAAGTGCATTATACATGCAAGAGAAACCTTTAAGGAAATGTAATTCTTATATTGGTTTTTACTCCTATAGGATGATGACAGCTTCTCCCAGACTGTAACCCTATTAAGAAAGAAAGCTCAGCTTCCCCACAGTTAAATCTCTTTAATCCTCTCATTGTTGGTGCCACATTGGGTTAAATTATTTTCTTTGTCTGCTCCGTGAGATGCACAAGACTGGTGCTGAGTATCTCCCGCCTGCTCTCTATTCATGAATTAACAATGGCCGTTTTACTGCCGCCAATCTAGGCAGAGACGGGGGCAAGGGAGGGGGCATTATCTTGGGAGTGAGCGATTCAGGGCAAGTCTGGCCGTGCAGAACAATGGGGCTTTCTGTCCTTTCTGTGCCATCTCTTGTATCCGCTGAGCGGCGGGAGAGCAGGATCTCTCTGGCGCCACAGGCTTCCCAAACCCATTCACCAGAAGCCGAGGAGCGAGAGCGCTGTGACCCGAGTGCTGTAACCTGGGGGTTACTCACTAAATGCTGCGACGGGCTGAGCTGACAGGGATAAGTGGCCCCAACGGAGAAATGTTATAACTCAGTCAGTAAATCTCTAATTATCTGAATGGGGATTATTAATAACTCCAGGACGTTTGTTTAATCACCATTTGTTCTGTATAACATTGATTATAACAGTGATTGCACTTTTTTTTATACTTCCCGACACTTTAATAGAGGGAAAGGAACTTACGACACTAGGTAGATATAAAAACATTAGCATGAAGTCAGTGTTAAGTGTATGGGGGCATGCTGTCAAGCCCCCATGCCGCCAAGCCCCCATGCCGCCAAGCCCCCATGCTGCCAAGCCACCATGCCGCCGCCAAGCCCACATGCTATCAAGCCCCCATTCCGCCAAGCCCTAATGCCGTCAAGCTCCCATGCCACCAAGCCCCCATGCCGCCAAGCCCTGATGCTGTCAAGCCCCCATGCTGCCAAGCCCTGATGCCATCAAGCCCCCATGCCGCCAAGCCCTGATGCTGTCAAGCCCCCATGCTGCCAAGCCCTGATGCCATCAAGCCCCCATGCTGCCAAGCCCTGATGCCATCAAGCCCCCATACTGCCAAGCCCTGATGCCATCAAGCCCCCATGCTGCCAAGCCCTGATGCTGCCAAGCCCCCATGCTGCTAAGCCCTAATGCCGCCAAGACTTCATGCTGCCAAGCCCTGATGCCATCAAGCCCCCATACTGCCAAGCCCTGATGCCATCAAGCCCCCATACTGCCAAGCCCTGTTGCCGTCAAGCTCCCATTCCACCGAGCCTCCATGCGTTGGGGACCACAATCCCCTCTGGGACACCAGAGAATGCACGCTCCACATGCATGTTAGCGCTAACACTCAACCTCCCAAGCTCCATCCCCCGGCCCCCCGACTCATCGAAGTTGGGAGGTATGTGAGATATTAGCATGGCCAGTAGTTTTCATTATATGCAGAGGGATGGGCAAGCAGGGCCGGATTAATGACCAATTATACTATACTGCCTGGCTGATACTGATACATCCTGAACTCTGAGTATATGGATAATCTGTCACTAAAGCTTGGCCCCCTGAACTGTAGAACTATATAGTATAGGCTAAGATTAGAATTTTTGGGTTTTATGATGATCAGTGTTAATCGCGACTGTTTTGCCGAAGCCTTGCAAACTGTGGATCAATAGCTACATCAGTACACCGAGCATCACGTATCGCTACCGGCGGTGGTCGCCGGTGATTCATGGCTGAGCCATTGCGGCTGCACTGTGCCCCCCCCTTGGTTCCAGTAACCCTGATGAGAAGCATTGTTATTAATGGGCTGGTATAGTATCAGGACTGCAGGGCGGCACAGTGTTAGCACAGAGGATTAGGTAGGGGGGAATATGTATGCACACCCCCATGGTCTTATAACTCCATAGAGGAGTCTCTCAGTCACAGTGACCCAGTGACCATTCCCTGCAAACCTGCTGATAACATGGCTCTCTGGGCACAAGGAGATCTGGGATCAGATTCTGCCCCGTGTGAACCTCTCTGTCCCCTCTTTGCCCCCAGTGCACCTCTCATCCAACTACGAACCTTAGTCTGCCTCCTCTGCTCCTCTCTCAACCCCTGGTCACCCCTCCTGCACACCCCTCTCTACCTGCACACCCCTCTCTACCTGCACACCCCTCTCTACCTCCTGCACACCCCTCTCTATCTCCTGCACACCCCTCTCTACCTCCTGCACACCCCTCTCTATCTCCTGCACACCCCTCTCTATCTCCTGCACACCCCTCTCTATCTCCTGCACACCCCTCTCTATCTCCTGCACACCCCTCTCTATCTCCTGCACACCCCTCTCTATCTCCTACACACCCCTCTCTACCTCCTGCACACCCCTCTCTATCTCCTGCACACCCCTCTCTATCTCCTACACACCCCTCTCTATCTCCTACACACCCCTCTCTACCTGCACACCCCTCTCTACCTCCTGCACACCCCTCTCTACCTCCTGCACACCCCTCTCTATCTCCTGCACACCCCTCTCTACCTGCACACCCCTCTCTACCTCCTGCACACCCCTCTCTACCTCCTGCACACCCCTCTCTATCTCCTGCACACCCCTCTCTATCTCCTGCACACCCCTCTCTACCTCCTGCACACCCCTCTCTACCTGCACACCCCTCTCTACCTCCTGCACACCCCTCTCTATCTCCTGCACACCCCTCTCTATCTCCTGCACACCCCTCTCTATCTCCTGCACACCCCTCTCTATCTCCTGCACACCCCTCTCTATCTCCTGCACACCCCTCTCTATCTCCTGCACACCCCTCTCTACCTCCTGCACACCCCTCTCTATCTCCTGCACACCCCTCTCTATCTCCTGCACACCCCTCTCTACCTCCTGCACACCCCTCTCTATCTCCTGCACACCCCTCTCTACCTCCTACACACCCCTCTCTATCTCCTGCACACCCCTCTCTATCTCCTGCACACCCCTCTCTATCTCCTGCACACCCCTCTCTATCTCCTGCACACCCCTCTCTACCTCTTGCACACCCCTCTCTACCTGCACACCCCTCTCTACCTCCTGCACACCCCTCTCTATCTCCTGCACACCCCTCTCTATCTCCTGCACACCCCTCTCTATCTCCTGCACACCCCTCTCTACCTCCTGCACACCCCTCTCTACCTGCACACCCCTCTCTATCTCCTGCACACCCCTCTCTACCTCCTGCACACCCCTCTCTATCTCCTGCACACCCCTCTCTACCTCCTGCACACCCCTCTCTATCTCCTGCACACCCCTCTCTATCTCCTGCACACCCCTCTCTACCTCTTGCACACCCCTCTCTATCTCCTGCACACCCCTCTCTACCTCCTGCACACCCCTCTCTATCTCCTGCACACCCCTCTCTATCTCCTGCACACCCCTCTCTACCTCCTGCACACCCCTCTCTACCTGCACACCCCTCTCTATCTCCTGCACACCCCTCTCTATCTCCTGCACACCCCTCTCTACCTGCACACCCCTCTCTACCTCTTGCACACCCCTCTCTATCTCCTGCACACCCCTCTCTACCTCCTGCACACCCCTCTCTATCTCCTGCACACCCCTCTCTACCTCCTGCACACCCCTCTCTATCTCCTGCACACCCCTCTCTACCTCCTGCACACCCCTCTCTACCTCCTGCACACCCCTCTCTACCTCCTGCACACCCCTCTCTATCTCCTGCACACCCCTCTCTACCTGCACACCCCTCTCTACCTCTTGCACACCCCTCTCTATCTCCTGCACACCCCTCTCTACCTCCTGCACACCCCTCTCTATCTCCTGCACACCCCTCTCTACCTCCTGCACACCCCTCTCTACCTGCACACCCCTCTCTATCTCCTGCACACCCCTCTCTACCTCCTGCACACCCCTCTCTACCTGCACACCCCTCTCTATCTCCTGCACACCCCTCTCTACCTCCTGCACACCCCTCTCTACCTGCACACCCCTCTCTATCTCCTGCACACCCCTCTCTACCTCCTGCACACCCCTCTCTACCTGCACACCCCTCTCTATCTCCTGCACACCCCTCTCTACCTGCACACCCCTCTCTATCTCCTGCACACCCCTCTCTACCTCTTGCACACCCCTCTCTATCTCCTGCACACCCCTCTCTATCTCCTGCACACCCCTCTCTACCTCCTGCACACCCCTCTCTACCTCCTGCACACCCCTCTCTACCTCTTGCACACCCCTCTCTACCTCCTGCACACCCCTCTCTATCTCCTGCACACCCCTCTCTACCTCTTGCACACCCCTCTCTATCTCCTGCACACCCCTCTCTATCTCCTGCACACCCCTCTCTACCTCCTGCACACCCCTCTCTATCTCCTGCACACCCCTCTCTACCTCCTGCACACCCCTCTCTACCTCCTGCACACCCCTCTCTATCTCCTGCACACCCCTCTCTACCTCCTGCACACCCCTCTCTATCTCCTGCACACCCCTCTCTACCTCCTGCACACCCCTCTCTATCTCCTGCACACCCCTCTCTACCTGCACACCCCTCTCTACCTCCTGCACACCCCTCTCTATCTCTTGCACACCCCTCTCTATCTCCTGCACACCCCTCTCTACCTGCACACCCCTCTCTACCTCTTGCACACCCCTCTCTATCTCCTGCACACCCCTCTCTACCTCTTGCACACCCCTCTCTACCTCTTGCACACCCCTCTCTCCTCTGTCCTGTGCCCAGTAGAACAGTTATAGTCTTGGAGTTGGAAGTAAGCAGTATGTATGTCACATATAACACCAGGGAATCCATTGGATGAAAATATCAGAAATGTGCTGGCTATAGATAGAGCATTTATACAGATTAGAAATATAATAAGATATAAAAACCCTCAATAAAGACGATGAAACCGCTGTAAATCTCTTTAATAAATGAAATGTTACATAAATAATATACATACACAGCGAACTAGAGAACTAGTACCAAACGTATACCTTCCCTTATACAATAATATATAATATTAGTAGTAATACAGCTGTATAAATAAAATCATTCTGACTAAAATAAACATGATGAGAAATACAAAGAATCAGCATTTAAATGATATATATTTATAATTACAAAGAACAGCGATAAAAGTCCTTTTTGAGCACAATGCAAAATATATACAAATTTAACCAACTCTCAGATACACACAGCTCCTTAGTTACATTGGACCTGGCCAGGTGCTAAGTATACTCCGAGAGGAGGTCATATACCAGATCATTTAACCCCTTTAAAAGTAAAATGGATTTTGAATCTACAAGTCGCCCAGTTTGCTGTTTCTCACTCTGTATTTTATCATTATGTATCAATGTAATGATTTGTTATGTTTTATATGTTGCCAGTATTGGTTTTAGTTCTGTTAATTCTGTTTATATATCTATTAGCCACCGGATTATCCTGACTGTGACTGATGGGAGTTGCCTTGAGTTACCTGTATAATCCAACTTGTCAGGTGTGTAATTAGTGTATGATTATGGGCCCTGGAGCATGAAACGCCACTAGAAGATTGTAGGTAGTTGGTTTCACCTCTCTCTCTGTCTCCTACGCTGGATCCAAATGTATCATATTTACCTGATATTCATTAAACTAGAGATTTGTTGTCTTACTGACTGTAAGGCTATCCTACATATAATATAAGGCTATCTTACATATAATATAAGGCTATCCTACATATAATATAAGGCTATCCTACATATAATATAAGTGACTAATAAAAGGATGACTTTACTGAGAGGGTAGTGGATGTATGGAATAGTCTTCCAGTAGAAGTGGTAGAGGTTAATACAGTGAAGGAGTTTAAGCATGCATGGGATAGGTATAAGGCTATCCTAGATATAAGATAAGGCCAGGGACTAATGAAAGTATTACATTACTGAGAGGGTAGTGGGCGCATGGAATAGTCTTCCAGTAGAAGTGGTAGAGGTTAATACAGTGAAGGAGTTTAAGCATGCGTGGGATAGGTATAAGGCTATCCTAGATATAAGATAAGGTCAGAGACTAATGAAAGTATTACATTACTGAGAGGGTAGTGGGCGCATGGAATAGTCTTCCAGTAGAAGTGGTAGAGGTTAATACAGTGAAGGAGTTTAAGCATGCGTGGGATAGGTATAAGGCTATCCTAGATATAAGATAAGGCCAGGGACTAATGAAAGTATTACATTACTGAGAGGGTAGTGGATGTATGGAATAGTCTTCCAGTAGAAGTGATAGAGGTTAATACAGTGAAGGAGTTTAAGCATGCATGGGATAGGTATAAGGCTATCCTAGATATAAGATAAGGGCAGGGACTAATGAAAGTATTACATTACTGAGAGGGTAGTGGATGTATGGAATAGTCTTCCAGTAGAAGTGATAGAGGTTAATACAGTGAAGGAGTTTAAGCATGCATAAGATAGGTATAAGGCTATCCTAGATATAAGTTAAGGTCAGGGACTAATGAAAGTATTACATTACTGAGAGGGTAGTGGATGTATGGAATAGTCTTCTAGTAGAAGTGGTAGAGGTTAATACAGTGAAGGAGTTTAAGCATGCATGGGATAGGTATAAGGCTATCCTAGATATAAGATAAGGCCAGGGACTAATGAAAGTATTACTTTACTGAGAGGGTAGTGGATGTATGGAATAGTCTTCCAGTGGAAGTGGTAGAGGTTAATCCAGTGATGGAGTTTAAGCATGCATGGGATAGGTATAAGGCTATCCTGGATATAAGATAACGTCAGGGACTAATGATAGTATTACATTACTGAGAGGGTAGTGGATGTATGGAATAGTCTTCTAGTAGAAGTGGTAGAGGTTAATCCAGTGATGGAGTTTAAGCATGCATGGGATAGGTATAAGGCTATCCTAGATATAAGATAAGGGCAGGGACTAATGAAAGTATTACATTACTGAGAGGGTAGTGGATGTATGGAATAGTCTTCCAGTAGAAGTGATAGAGGTTAATACAGTGAAGGAGTTTAAGCATGCATAAGATAGGTATAAGGCTATCCTAGATATAAGATAAGGTCAGGGACTAATGAAAGTATTACATTACTGAGAGGGTAGTGGATGTATGGAATAGTCTTCCAGTAGAAGTGGTAGAGGGTAATACAGTGAAGGAGTTTAAGCATGCGTGGGATAGGTATAAGGCTATCCTAGATATAAGATAAGGCCAGGGACTAATGAAAGTATTACATTACTGAGAGGGTAGTGGATACATGGAATAGTCTTCCAGTAGAAGTGGTAGAGGTTAATACAGTGAAGGAGTTTAAGCATGCGTGGGATAGGTATAAGGCTATACTAGATATAAGATAAGGCCAGGGACTAATGAAAGTATTACATTACTGAGAGGGTAGTGGATACATGGAATAGTCTTCCAGTAGAAGTGGTAGAGGTTAATACAGTGAAGGAGTTTAAGCATGCATGGGATAGGTATAAGGCTATCCTAGATATAAGATAAGGTCAGGGACTAATGAAAGTATTACATTACTGAGAGGGTAGTGGATGTATGGAATAGTCTTCCAGTAGAAGTGGTAGAGGTTAATACAGTGAAGGAGTTTAAGCATGCGTGGGATAGGTATAAGGCTATCCTAGATATAAGATTAGGTTATTGACTAGTGAAAGTTTTCACATTTTTATTTTAGGCGGACATAGGTCAGACTAGGTGGTCCAAATGGTTCTTATCTGTCGGTGACACATTCTATGTGTTGATATATAAGCTGTCTGTCTATGTTATATATAAGCTGTCTATTATCAGTTATATATAAGCTGTCTGTCTATGTTATATATAAGCTGTCTGTCTATGTTATATATAAGCTGTCTGTCTCTGTTATATATAAGCTGTCTGTCTATGTTATATAAAAGCTGTCTCTCTCTGTTATATATAAGCTGTCTGTCTATGTTATATATAAGCTGTCTGTCTATGTTATATATAAGCGGTCTGTCTCTGTTATATATAAGTTGTTTGTTTCTGTTATATATAAGCTGTCTATTATCAGTTATATATAAGCTGTCTGTCTCTGTTATATATAAGCTGTCTGTCTCTGTTATATATAAGCTGTCTGTCTATGTTATATATAAGTTGTTTGTTTCTGTTATATATAAGCTGTCTGTCTATGTTATATATAAGCTGTCTGTCTCTGTTATATATAAGCTGTCTGTCTATGTTATATATAAGCTGTCTGTCTATGTTATATATAAGCTGTCTGTCTCTGTTATATATAAGCTGTCTGTCTATGTTATATATAAGCGGTCTGTCTATGTTATATATAAGCAGTCTGTCTATGTTATATATAAGCTGTCTGTCTATGTTATATTTAAGCGGTCTGTCTCTGTTATATATAAGCTGTCTGTCTATGTTATATATAAGCTGTCTCTCTATGTTATATAAAAGCTGTCTCTCTATGTTATATAAAAGCTGTCTGTCTATGTTATATATAAGCTGTCTGTCTATGTTATATAAAAGCTGTCTGTCTATGTTATATAAAAGCTGTCTGTCTATGTTATATATAAGCTGTCTGTCTATGTTATATAAAAGCTGTCTGTCTCTGTTATATATAAGCTGTCTCTCTATGTTATATAAAAGCTGTCTCTCTATGTTATATAAAAGCTGTCTGTCTATGTTATATATAAGCTGTCTGTCTATGTTATATAAAAGCTGTCTGTCTATGTTATATAAAAGCTGTCTGTCTATGTTATATATAAGCTGTCTGTCTATGTTATATAAAAGCTGTCTGTCTATGTTATATAAAAGCTGTCTGTCTATGTTATATATAAGCTGTCTGTCTATGTTATATAAAAGCTGTCTGTTTTCTGTTATATATAAGCTGTCTGTTCTCTGTTATATATAAGCTGTCTGTCTCTGTTATATAAAAGCTGTCTGTCTATGTTATATATAAGCTGTCTGTCTATGTTATATATAAGCTGTCTGTCTATGTTATATAAAAGCTGTCTGTCTCTGTTATATATAAGCTGTCTGTCTATGTTATATATAAGCTGTCTGTCTATGTTATATAAAAGCTGTCTGTCTATGTTATATATAAGCTGTCTGTCTATGTTATATAAAAGTTTCTGTCTATGTTATATATAAGCTGTCTGTCTATGTTATATATAAGCTGTCTGTCTATGTTATATAAAAGCTGTCTGTCTATGTTATATATAAGCTGTCTGTCTATGTTATATAAAAGCTGTCTGTCTATGTTATATAAAAGCTGTCTGTCTATGTTATATAAAAGCTGTCTGTCTATGTTATATATAAGCTGTCTGTCTATGTTATATAAAAGCTGTCTGTTTTCTGTTATATATAAGCTGTCTGTTCTCTGTTATATATAAGCTGTCTGTCTCTGTTATATATAAGCTGTCTGTCTCTGTTATATACAGTCTTTTTAATAGTATGGTGTCACCGTATGCCATCGCGCAGACAATCTCTCCTCCAATCAGCAGGTTATAAAGGATCAGCTGATCCGGTGGTGAAACCTGCGCCTCGTCACCAGGACGAATATCTTCCCTCTGATTCCTCTTCACCATTAATATTTAATGACTTTCACATGTAGCGACGTGGATTTTATATTCTCTCCACCCTGGAGAGAGCACAAATGAAGCCAATAAAACACTCTGCCTAATTGGAATTAGCGGCTGCCGATGGGTGGGAGACGAGGGTCGCCTTGAGCTTCAGCGTGCTCGGAGATGCCATTATTTAACCCTGCGTGGGCCAGAGGATGCGTTACACCCGGAGGGTAAAGGGTCTTGCTTTATTTGCGCCAAGTTGTTTTTTTGCTTCTGTGGCCCTGTACCTTGTGAGACTGGCACAGTCTGGTGATATAACATCTCTCCTACCAGGCAGAGTTATGTGATGAGCTAGAATCTCCAGATATAATGTCAGGGGGACAAGGAATTAAACACTCCACATTCAGCAGTAACTAACACACTGACCACTGAACACACTGACCTTTGTAACAGGCGAAACGCGTCAGGTTATTATTTAGCCCAGAAAACTATTGAGACCAGCGTCCTGTTTGGGAGGTTACCCTGCAGTGTGACAGTCTTTACATGCCTTTAATGGGTTCGTTTTTATATATATCTCTTTTATTTCATTTCACTTTTATTTCATGGATCATTTTTATCTGTGAAGTTTAGGTATTTATGAGAGTCATTAGGTTCACATCTATTTTTATAGACATGCGAAAAGGATTTGTAAACTTCTGCCATTTAAAAACTCTAATGTCAATAAACAAAGCAACAGATATATCAAGAAAAATACATCCCAAATGACAGCATGTGCCCCTTCACGGACCCTCAGAGCCCACAGAACGGCGAAAAGGAGATATCCCTCGGCACCGACCAATAAAAAGCTAGACTTGCTCAGGGTCTCAGAAAAGGACACAGTGGACATGTGGAAAAAAAAGAGCAGGAACACAGTGTGAATCAGTTTCACACAATATATACACACACCTTTATTAATAAAACTTAGTCAAATATTGCACTGAGTGTAACTCAAAGTGCTAATTACGCATGTGGAATCCCCAGCGGCAACACAGGCAAACTGGATAGCGGGGGACACAGGTACGCAGAGGTGAGAGAGGAAGAGGATGATCAGGATTCCGAGCTGGAGAGATTAGATGGGCGGAGAGAAAAGACGGGTGGAGAGATTAGATGGGCGGAGAGAAAAGACGGGTGGAGAGATTAGATGGCCGAAGAGATTAGACTGGTGGATGCCCAATATTACTCCAAACTTTACAACTTACCTGCTCAACCAGATCTGTCATGTATAGAACGCTACTTGGGGTCGGTCCCACTCCCGAGGCTTACAGAAGCTCAATTACAGAAGATAATTATACCTTTCTCAGTGGAGGAAGTCGAGTTGGCCATAGACAATTTAAAAACATATAAAACTCCTGGACCCGATGGGTATGGTAACTCTCTTTCTATAAGCTCTTTAAGAAAGTTGTGGCTCCGGCCTCATGTAGGATGTATAATGAATTGGTTTTAGTTGCGTCTCCCCCTCGGGAGTTGTTGAGAGCCAACGTTATTCCAATACTAAAGCAAGACAAAGATCCAGCCGAACTCAAAAATTACAGACCCATTTCCCTGATTAATGTTGACATGAAGATCTATGCTTCAATCCTGGCAGCTCGGGTCAAGATGGTGATTCCTGGCTTGGTCCATCCCGACCAAACAGGCTTTGTCCCGGGAAGGTCTTCCTATAACAATGTCAGACGTCTCATTGATATCTTGGATTTGGCGAATAAATCGACCATGCCCCTCCTGACCCTGTCACTGGACGCTGAGAAGGCCTTTGACAGGGTCGGGTGGGGGTACTTGGAGGCAGTGTTGGGAGCATTTGGCTTTTCTGGTTGGATTCTTCAGGCTATTATGACCCTGTATTCAAGACCGGCAGCCAGAGTAGTGGGCCCTAACATATGTTCAGAATGGTATGACATGTCCAATGGCACCAGGCAGGGCTGCCCACTGTCTCCACTCCTTTATATCCTCTCAATCGAGCCGTTAGCTATCAGAATTCGGAACAACAAGAATATTAAGGTCTTTCCCTCTAGAGAAGTCGTGTAAAAGATCTCACTTTATGCAGACGATATTGTCATTACGGTGACTTCTCTGCAGTTTTCCCTGGGGCATTTAATGGATGAGATTGGGCAATATAGTATTGCCTCTAATTATAAACTGAATGTAGATAAGACCAGAGTTTTGTCTCTTAATATGCCGGATTCCTTGGTGGAGTTAAGGGTACATTTTCCCTTTCACTGGACTAACAAGCAGATCGAATGTCTGGGGCTTGTAATCGTTGGTGAGGTTGATCAGATTGTTGAGACCAACTTTATGAGATTATACAGATAAACGAACAGGTTGCTGAAGGAGTGGAGACAGTGGGAGGCCTCCTGGTGGGGAAGGATCAATATCCTTAACGCTTATATTGTCCCCAAGGGAACTATCTATTTCGCATGATCCCCCTTTCGGTTCCAGAAAGCTGGTTGGACATGGTCCAAAGGAGCTTTACTGCATATGCATGGAAGGCCAAAAAACCTAGAATTAGTGTGAAATTATTGTCTAAGAAATTTAATAAAGGAGGTTTAAACTTCCCCTCTATTCGCCACTTATACCAAGCAAATATGATGGTTCATTTGTATCATCTTCAGGTAACATCTAACCAATTATAACCATGGTATGTTTTGGAATCCAGGGCCTCGGGGATTAGATGTCTTGAGTTTTATGTCTGGTCCCGTTACAACAGGATCGATCAATCCGCCTTAGAAAGGAATAGCATAATTCTGGGTCATTTATGGAGGGCATGGCAACCTATTAAATCTAGGTTGGAATTACAGGGTAAAATTCTCCTGTCACTTAGAATAAGTCTAGTGGACCAATTATTAGGGAATATCTCACTACAGCGTTGGTTCGGGGTATAGATGTCCGTGTCGAAGATCTTCTCCACGAACATAAGCTGTTGGACTTCTCCGACTTAGCGGTTAGATGGAATGTCCATCATACTGAGATATTTAGTTATTTAAAATTTAAAAAGCTTTCTAAACGCCTCTCTATATAAAACACCCCATGCGAAGTTGATGGGTTTGAAACACCTCTTCTGCTCTACTGTGGTCCCGAGGCCCTTGACTAAGTCAAAGGATATCCTCCAGCTGTGCTCCTCTTCTCAGATTGGAGCTATTTCCTCTTGGGAGAGGGACCTCAGCTTAAGTATATCTGAAGTTGAATGGGTGGCAGCTTCTATGAAGCTTAAGAAAAACATTCATTGTTTGAACTTGGTAGAGAACCAATATAAACTGATTAACAGGTGGTATTTGGTGCCGAATAGGCTGGCCAAAATGTACCAGGACTATCCAAATAACTGTTGGAGGTGTGGATTGAGAGGGGGTTCATACCTGCATGTGTGGTGGGGTTGTTTGTCTATTAGACCTCTGTGGGAATGGGCTTTTGAGTATTTTTCAGGGATTATGGGGAGCAGTATGCCATTCCGCCCAGAATCAGCTTTGCCTTACCTAAACCTGAGGCTGATCCCCCCCTCGCTCCTGCCTCTGGCGTTACACTGTCTGGTTGCAGTTAAGATCTTAATAGCCCGTAGATGGAAATCAAGTATTCCTTTTCAAAAGAATCAGCTTATGCACCAACTGAGACACCAACTTTGGATGGAGAGAGGGTTGGCGTGGTCAGACCAGCTATCCCCCTTTATGATCAGTGGCTGGACAAATTGGATAGCCTATACCTGCATCATCCGAATCCGGCGCCCTGAACGATATATGAATAATATATGATTTAACACCATCTGGGGAGATTCACTCTCCAGCCCTGTCTGTCTCCTCCCGGCGTGCACACCCTTTTTTTTTTCTCTTCTTTCTTTTCTTTCTCTTTCTCCTACTCATTGTCTCCGTAATATGCATCTCCTTTGTATATACGCTTATTTTGTATGTTTCTTTTCTGAAAACAATAAATAATTTATAATATAAGAAGAAAAAGGGAAAGGAGAAAAAAAGGAAAAAAAAAAAAAGAGATTAGACTGGTGGAGAAATTAGATGGGCGAAGAGATTAGACTGGTGGAGAGATTCGATGGGCAGAGGGATACGATGGGGGAGAGATTAGATGGGTGGAGAGATTTGATGGGCTGAGGGATTCGTTTGGGGGAGAGATTAAATGGGTCGAGAGATTCGATGTGCGGAGAGATTTGATGGGCGGAGGGATTAAATGGGGGGAGAGATTCTATGGGTGGAGAGATTCAATGAACGGAGGGATTTGATGAGTGGAAAGATTCGATGTGCGGATGGATTCGATGGAGGGATTAGATCGGTGGAGAGATTAGATGGTGGAGAGATTCTATGGGAGGAGAGATTCGATGAGTTGAGAGATAAGATCGGTGGAGAGATTCGATGTGCAGATGGATTCGATGAGTGGAGAGATTAGATGGGGAAGATATTCTATGGGAGGAGAGATTAGATGGGTGGAGAGATTCGATGAGTGGAGAGATTAGATCGGTGGAGAGATTAGATCGGTGGAGAGATTAGATCAGTGGAGAGATTCATCTATGAGACAGATATCTATGGGAGGAGAGATTAGATGAGTAGAGAGATTCGATAGGCGGAGAGATTCGATGGGTAAGAGCCAGTCTCCACTTATCAAACCTGCTTTCACAGAGCATTAATGGATGGGTTTAAATAAATGAAAAGCCACTTCAGAGAGAGCTGACTGAATCACTACTACATCAGTGGAAATTAACTCATTCTCTCTGTGCAAAGAAACTGTGAACAGAAGATATACGAGACACACATTTATATACAGACACACACATAGAGACACACATTTATATACAGACACACACATACAGACACACATATATATACAGACACACACACAGAGACACACATATATATACAGACACACACATACAGACACACATATATATACAGACACACACATACAGACACACATATATATACAGACACACACATAGAGACACACATATATATACAGACACACACATACAGACACACATATATATACAGACACACACATAGAGACACACATTTATATACAGACACACACATACAGACACACATATATATACAGACACACACATACAGACACACATATATATACAGACACACACATACAGACACACATATATATACAGACACACACATAGAGACACACATTTATATACAGACACACACATACAGACACACATATATATACAGACACACATAGAGACACACATATATATACAGACACACACATAGAGACACACATATATATACAGACACACACATACAGACACACATATATATACAGACACACACATAGAGACACACATATATATACAGACAAACACACACAGACACACATATATATACAGACACACACATAGAGACACACATATATATACAGACACACACATAGAGACACACATATATATACAGACACACACATACAGACACACATATATATACAGACACACACATACAGACACACATATATATACAGACACACACATAGAGACACACATATATATACAGACACACACATAGAGACACACATATATATACAGACACACACATAGAGACACACATATATATACAGACACACACATAGAGACACACATATATATACAGACACACACAGAGACACACATATATATACAGACACACACATAGAGACACACATATATATACAGACACACACATACAGACACACATATATATACAGACACACACATACAGACACACATATATATACAGACACACACATAGAGACACACATATATATACAGACACACACATAGAGACACACATATATATACAGACACACACATAGAGACACACATTTATATACAGACACACACATAGAGACACACATATATATACAGACACACACATAGAGACACACATTTATATACAGACACACACATAGAGACACACATTTATATACAGACACACACATAGAGACACACATATATATACAGACACACACACAGAGACACACATTTATATACAGACACACACATACAGACACACATTTATATACAGACACACACATAGAGACACACATTTATATACAGACACACACATAGAGACACACATATATATACACACACACACATAGAGACACACATATATATACAGACACACATTTATATACAGACACACACATAGAGACACACATATATATACAGACACACACATAGAGACACACATATATATACACACACACACATAGAGACACACATATATATACAGACACACATTTATATACAGACACACACATAGAGACACACATATATATACAGACACACATTTATATACAGACACACACATAGAGACACACATATATATACAGACACACATTTATATACAGACACACACATAGAGACACACATATATATACAGACACACACATACAGACACACATTTATATACAGACACACACATACAGACACACATTTATATACAGACACACACATACAGACACACATTTATATACAGACACACACATACAGACACACATTTATATACAGACACACACATACAGACACACATTTATATACAGACACACACATACAGACACACATATATATACAGACACACACATAGAGACACACATATATATACAGACACACACATACAGACACACATATATATACAGACACACACATAGAGACACACATTTATATACAGACACACACACATAGAGACACACATTTATATACAGACACACATTTACATACAGACACACACATAGAGACACACATATATATACAGACACACACATAGAGACACACATATATATACAGACACACACATAGAGACACACATTTATATACAGACACACACATAGAGACACACATATATATACAGACACACACATAGAGACACACATTTATATACAGACACACACATAGAGACACACATATATATACAGACACACACATAGAGACACACATATATATACAGACACACACATAGAGACACACATTTATATACAGACACACACATAGAGACACACATATATATACAGACACACACATACAGACACACATTTATATACAGACACACACATAGAGACACACATATATATACAGACACACACATACAGACACACATTTATATACAGACACACACACACATAGAGACACATTTATATACAGACACACACATAGAGACACACATTTATATACTGACACACACACACAGAGACACACATTTATATACAGATACACACACACAGAGACACACATCTATTTACAGCCACATATATAGAGACACACATTTATATACAGACACACACATTTATATACAGACACACACATAGAGACACACATTTATATACAGACACACACATTTATATACAGACACACACATAGAGACACACATTTATATACAGACACACACACATAGAGACACACATTTATATACAGACACAAACACATAGAGACACACATTTATATACAGACACACAGAGACACACATTTATATACAGATACACACACACAGAGACACACATCTATTTACAGCCACATATATAGAGACACACATTTATATACAGCCACATATATAGAGACACACATCTACATACAGACACACACACAGAGACACACATCTATATACAGACACACACACAGACACACATCTATATACAGACACACACACACATAGAGACACACATCTATATACATACACACACAAACATAGAGACACACATTTATATATACACACACACATACAGACACACATTTATATACAGACACATAAATAGAGACACACATTTATATACAGACACACAAAGAGAAACACATCTATATGCAGACATACATAGAGACACACATTTATATACACACAGACACACATAGAGACACACATTTAAATACAGACACACACATAGAGACACACATTTAAATACAGACACACACATAGAGACACACATTTATATAAAGACACACACACAGAGACACACAATTATATACAGACACACAAAGAGAAACACATCTATATGCAGACATACATAGAGACACACATTTATATACAGACACACACACATAGAGACACACATCTATATACAGACACATACATAGAGACACACATTTATATACAGACACACACACACACACACACACACACACACATAGAGACACACATTTATATACAGACACACACAAAGAGACACACATCTATTTACAGCCACATATATAGAGACACACATTTATATACAGCCACATATATAGAGACACACATCTACATACAGACACACACACAGAGACACACATCTATATACAGACACACACACACAAACAGACACACATCTATATACAGACACACACACTCATAGAGACACACATCTATATACATACACACACAAACATAGAGACACACATTTAAATACAGACACACACATAGAGACACACATTTATATAAAGACACACACACAGAGACACACATTTATATACAGACACACAAAGAGAAACACATCTATATGCAGACATACATAGAGACACACATTTATATACAGACACACACACATAGAGACACACATCTATATACAGACACATACATAGAGACACACATTTATATACAGACACACACACACACACACACATAGAGACACACATTTATATACAGACACACACAAAGAGACACACATTTATATACAGACACACACACAGAGACACACATCTATTTACAGACACATACATAGAGACTCACATTTATATACAGACACACACACAGAGACACACATCTATATACAGACACACACACATATAGACAAACATTTATATACAGACACCCACATAGAGACATACATTTATATACAGACACACACACATAGAGACACATATTTATATACATACACACACATAGACACACACATTTATATACACACACACACACACACACATAGACACACATAGACACACATTTATATACACACACACACATAGAGACACACATATATATACAGACACACACATACAGACACACATTTATATACAGACACACACACTGACATAGAGACACACATTTATATACAGACACACACACATAGAGACACACATTTATATACAGACACAAACACATTTATATACAGACACACACACATAGAGACACACATTTATATACATACACACACATAGACACACACATTTATATACACACACACACACACACACATAGACACACATAGACACACATTTATATACACACACACACACACACACACACACACATAGACACACATAGACACACATTTATATACACACACACACATAGAGACACACATATATATACAGACACACACATACAGACACACATTTATATACAGACACACACACTGACATAGAGACACACATTTATATACAGACACACACACATAGAGACACACATTTATATACAGACACAAACACATTTATATACAGACACACACACATAGAGACACACATTTATATACAGACACACACACACATAGAGACACAAATCTATATACAGACACACACACACACACATTTATATACAAACAGACACACACATAGAGACACACATTTATATACAAACAGACACACACATAGAGACACACATTTATATACAGAACCCACACACACACATAGACACACATTTATATACAGACACACACATTTATATACAGACACACACACACATAGAGACACGAATCTATATACAGACACACACACACACACACATTTATATACAAACACACACACATAGAGACACACATATATATACAGACACACACATACAGACACACATATATATATACAGACACACACATACAGACACACATTTATATACAGACACACACATACAGACACATTTATATACAGACACACACATAGAGACACACATTTATATACTGACACACACACATAGAGACACATTTATATACAGACACACACATTTATATACAGAAACACACATAGAGACACACATTTATATACAGACACACACACATAGAGACACACATTTATATACACACACACACACACACACACATTTATATACACACACAAACACATAGAGACACACATTTATATACAGACACACAGAGACACACATTTATATACAGATACACACACAGAGACACACATCTATTTACAGCCACATATATAGAGACACACATTTATATACAGCCACATATATAGAGACACACATTTATATACAGACAAACACACATAGCGACACACATCTACATACAGACACACACACAGAGACACACATCTATATACAGACACACACACACATAGAGACACACATCTATATACAGACACACACAAACATAGAGACACACATTTATATATACACACACACATACAGACACACATTTATATACAGACACATACATAGAGACACACATTTATATACAGACACACACACACACACACACACACACACACACACACATAAAGACACACATTTATATACAGACACACACACAGAGCCACACATTTATATACACACAGACACACATAGAGACACACATTTATATACAGACACACACATAGACACACATTTATATAAAGACACACACACAGAGACACACATTTATATACAGACACACAAAGAGAAACACATCTATATGCAGACATACATAGAGACACACATTTATATACAGACAAACACACATAGAGACACATATCTACATAAAGACACACACACATAGAGACACACATCTATATACAGACACATACATAAAGACACACATTTATATACAGACACACACACACACACACACATAGAGACACACATTTATATACAGACACACACAAAGAGACACACATTTATATACAGACACACACACAGGGACACACATCTATTTACAGACACATATATAGAGACTCACATTTATATACAGACACACACACAGAGACACACATCTATATACAGACACACACACATATAGACAAACATTTATATACAGACACCCACATAGAGACATACATTTATATACAGACACACACACATAGAGACACACATTTATATACATACACACACATAGAGACACACATTTATATACACACACACACACACACAGACACACATTTATATACACACACACACATAGAGACACACATATATATACAGACACACACATACAGACACACTTATATACAGACACACTCCAGTCATAGAGACACACATTTATATACAGAGACACACACATAGAGACACACATTTATATACAGACACACACACATAGAGACACACATTTATATACAGACACAAACACATTTATATACAGACACACACACATAGAGACACACATTTATATACAGAACAGGCAAAAAGGAGATATCCCTCGGTACTGACCAATAAAAATCTAGACTTGCTCAGGGTCTCAGAAAAAAAGACACACATTAATTTACAGACACACACACAAATAGAGACACATATTTATATACAGACACACACATACATAGAGACACACATTTATATACAGCCACATATATAGAGACACACATCTACATACAGACACACACACAGAGACACACATCTATATACAGACACACACACACAAACAGACACACATCTATATACAGACACACACACACATAGAGACTCACATCTATATACATACACACACAAACATAGAGACACACATTTATATATACACACACACACATACAGACACACATTTATATACAGACACATAAATAGAGACACACATTTATATACAGACACACAAAGAGAAACACATCTATATGCAGACATACATAGAGACACACATTTATATACACACAGACACACATAGAGACACACATTTAAATACAGACACACACATAGAGACACACATTTATATAAAGACACACACACAGAGACACACATTTATATACAGACACACAAAGAGAAACACATCTATATGCAGACATACATAGAGACACACATTTATATACAGACACACACACATAGAGACACACATCTATATACAGACACATACATAGAGACACACATTTATATACAGACACACACACACACACACACACACACACAGAGACACACATTTATATACAGACACACACACAGAGACACACATGTCATTACAGACACACACACAGAGACACACATCTATTTACAGACACATACATAGAGACTCACATTTATATACAGACACACACACAGAGACACACATCTATATACAGACACACACACATATAGACAAACATTTATATACAGACACCCACATAGAGACATACATTTATATACAGACACACACACATAGAGACACACATTTATATACATACACACACATAGAGACACACATTTATATACACACACACACACACACACACACATAGACACACATTTATACACACACACACACATAGAGACACACATATATATACAGACACACACATACAGACACACATTTATATACAGACACACACACTGACATAGAGACACACATTTATATACAGAGACACACACATAGAGACACACATTTATATACAGACACACACACATAGAGACACACATTTATATACAGACACAAACACATTTATATACAGACACACACACATAGAGACACACATTTATATACAGACACACACACACATAGAGACACAAATCTATATACAGACACACACACACACATTTATATACAAACAAACACACACATAGAGACACACATTTATATACAAACAGACACACACATAGAGACACACATTTATATACAGAACCCACACACACACAGACACACATTTATATACAGACACACACATAGAGACACACATTTATATACAGACACACACACACACATAGAGACACAAATATATATACAGACACACACACACACATTTATATACAAACACACACACATAGAGACACACATATATATACAGACACACACATACAGACACACATATATATATACAGACACACACATACAGACACACATTTATATACAGACACACACATAGAGACACATTTATATACAGACACACACATAGAGACACACATTTATATACTGACACACACACATACAGACACACATATATATATACAGACACACACATACAGACACACATATATATATACAGACACACACATACAGACACACATTTATATACAGACACACACATAGAGACACATTTATATACAGACACACACATAGAGACACACATTTATATACAGACACACACGTAGAGACACACATTTATATACAGACACACACACATAGAGACACACATTTATATACAGACACACACACATTTATATACACACACAAACACATAGAGACACACATTTATATACAGACACACAGAGACACACATTTATATACAGATACACACACAGAGACACACATCTATTTACAGACACATAAATAGAGACACACATTTATATACAGACACACAAAGAGAAACACATCTATATGCAGACATACATAGAGACACACATTTATATACACACAGACACACATAGAGACACACATTTAAATACAGACACACACATAGAGACACACATTTATATAAAGACACACACACAGAGACACACATTTATATACAGACACACAAAGAGAAACACATCTATATGCAGACATACATAGAGACACACATTTATATACAGACACACACACATAGAGACACACATCTATATACAGACACATACATAGAGACACACATTTATATACAGACACACACACACACACAGAGACACACATTTATATACAGACACACACACAGAGACACACATGTCATTACAGACACACACACAGAGACACACATCTATTTACAGACACATACATAGAGACTCACATTTATATACAGACACACACACAGAGACACACATCTATATACAGACACACACACATATAGACAAACATTTATATACAGACACCCACATAGAGACATACATTTATATACAGACACACACACATAGAGACACACATTTATATACATACACACACATAGAGACACACATTTATATACACACACACACACACACATAGACACACATTTATACACACACACACACATAGAGACACACATATATATACAGACACACACATACAGACACACATTTATATACAGACACACACACTGACATAGAGACACACATTTATATACAGAGACACACACATAGAGACACACATTTATATACAGACACACACACATAGAGACACACATTTATATACAGACACAAACACATTTATATACAGACACACACACATAGAGACACACATTTATATACAGACACACACACACATAGAGACACAAATCTATATACAGACACACACACACACATTTATATACAAACAAACACACACATAGAGACACACATTTATATACAAACAGACACACACATAGAGACACACATTTATATACAGAACCCACACACACACAGACACACATTTATATACAGACACACACATAGAGACACACATTTATATACAGACACACACACACACATAGAGACACAAATATATATACAGACACACACACATTTATATACAAACACACACACATAGAGACACACATATATATACAGACACACACATACAGACACACATATATATATACAGACACACACATACAGACACACATTTATATACAGACACACACATAGAGACACATTTATATACAGACACACACATAGAGACACACATTTATATACTGACACACACACATAGAGACACATTTATATACAGACACACACATTTATATACAGAAACACACATAGAGACACACATTTATATACAGACACACACACATAGAGACACACATTTATATACAGACACACACACATTTATATACACACACAAACACATAGAGACACACATTTATATACAGACACACAGAGACACACATTTATATACAGATACACACACAGAGACACACATCTATTTACAGCCACATATATAGAGACACACATTTATATACAGACAAACACACATAGAGACACACATCTACATACAGACACACACACAGAGACACACATCTATATACAGACACACACACAGATAGAGACACACATCTATATACAGACACACACAAACATAGAGACACACATTTATATATACACACACACATACAGACACACATTTATATACAGACACATACATAGAGACACACATTTATATACAGACACACACACACACACACACACACACACACACACACATAAAGACACACCTTTTTATATACAGACACACACACAGAGCCACACATTTATATACACACAGACACACATAGAGACACACATTTATATACAGACACACACATAGACACACATTTATATAAAGACACACACACAGAGACACACATTTATCTACAGACACACAAAGAGAAACACATCTATATGCAGACATACATAGAGACACACATTTATATACAGACAAACACACATAGAGACACATATCTACATAAAGACACACACACATAGAGACACACATCTATATACAGACACATACATAGAGACACACATTTATATACAGACACACACACACACATAGAGACACACATTTATATACAGACACACACAAAGAGACACACATTTATATACAGACACACACACAGGGACACACATCTATTTACAGACACATACATAGAGACTCACATTTATATACAGACACACACACAGAGACACACATCTATATACAGACACACACACATATAGACAAACATTTATATACAGACACCCACATAGAGACATACATTTATATACAGACACACACACATAGAGACACACATTTATATACATACACACACATAGAGACACACATTTATTAATACACACACACACACACACACACATAGACACACATTTATATACACACACACACATAGAGACACACATATATATACAGACACACACATACAGACACACTTATATACAGACACACACACAGTCATAGAGACACACATTTATATACAGAGACACACACATAGAGACACACATTTATATACAGACACACACACATAGAGACACACATTTATATACAGACACAAACACATTTATATACAGACACACACACATAGAGACACACATTTATATACAGAACAGGCAAAAAGGAGATATCCCTCGGTACTGACCAATAAAAATCTAGACTTGCTCAGGGTCTCAGAAAAAAAGACACACATTAATTTACAGACACACACACAAATAGAGACACATATTTATATACAGACACACACATAGAGACACACCTTTATATACAGACACACACATTTATATACAGAAACACACATAGAGACACACATTTATATACAGACACACACACATAGAGACACACATTTATATACAGACACACACACATTTATATACACACACAAACACATAGAGACACACATTTATATACAGACACACAGAGACACACATTTATATACAGATACACACACAGAGACACACATCTATTTACAGCCACATATATAGAGACACACATTTATATACAGACAAACACACATAGAGACACACATCTACATACAGACACACACACAGAGACACACATCTATATACAGACACACACACAGATAGAGACACACATCTATATACAGACACACACAAACATAGAGACACACATTTATATATACACACACACATACAGACACACATTTATATACAGACACATACATAGAGACACACATTTATATACAGACACACACACACACACACACACACACACACACACACATAAAGACACACCTTTTTATATACAGACACACACACAGAGCCACACATTTATATACACACAGACACACATAGAGACACACATTTATATACAGACACACACATAGACACACATTTATATAAAGACACACACACAGAGACACACATTTATCTACAGACACACAAAGAGAAACACATCTATATGCAGACATACATAGAGACACACATTTATATACAGACAAACACACATAGAGACACATATCTACATAAAGACACACACACATAGAGACACACATCTATATACAGACACATACATAGAGACACACATTTATATACAGACACACACACACACATAGAGACACACATTTATATACAGACACACACAAAGAGACACACATTTATATACAGACACACACACAGGGACACACATCTATTTACAGACACATACATAGAGACTCACATTTATATACAGACACACACACAGAGACACACATCTATATACAGACACACACACATATAGACAAACATTTATATACAGACACCCACATAGAGACATACATTTATATACAGACACACACACATAGAGACACACATTTATATACATACACACACATAGAGACACACATTTATTAATACACACACACACACACACACACATAGACACACATTTATATACACACACACACATAGAGACACACATATATATACAGACACACACATACAGACACACTTATATACAGACACACACACAGTCATAGAGACACACATTTATATACAGAGACACACACATAGAGACACACATTTATATACAGACACACACACATAGAGACACACATTTATATACAGACACAAACACATTTATATACAGACACACACACATAGAGACACACATTTATATACAGAACAGGCAAAAAGGAGATATCCCTCGGTACTGACCAATAAAAATCTAGACTTGCTCAGGGTCTCAGAAAAAAAGACACACATTAATTTACAGACACACACACAAATAGAGACACATATTTATATACAGACACACACATAGAGACACACCTTTATATACAGACACACACAGAGACACACATTTATATACAGACAAACACACATAGAGACACACATTTATATACAGACACACACATAGAGACACACATTTATACAGACACACACACAGAGACACACATTTATATACAGACACACACACAGAGCCACACATTTATATACACACATAGAGACACACATTTATATACAGACACACACACAGAGACACACATTTATATACAGACACACAAGAGACACACAGTTATATACTGACACACACACACATACATAGAGACACACATTTATAAACAGACACACACATAGAGACACACATTTATATACAGACACACACACAGAGACACACATTTATATACAGACACACACATAGAGACACATAGTTATATACAGACACACACACAGAGACACACATTTATATACAGACACACACATAGAGACACACATTTATAAACAGACACACACATAGAGACACACATTTATATACAGACACACACACATTTATATACAGACACACACACATAGAGAAACACATTTATATACAGAACAGGCAAAAAGGAGATATCCCTCGGTACTGACCAATAAAAATCTAGACTTGCTCAGGGTCTCAGAAAAAAAAGACACACATTTAAATTCAGACACATATACATAGACATACATTTATATACAAGCACACACACACATAGAGACACACATTTATATATACACACACACACATAGAGACACACATTTATATACAGACAAACACACATAGAGTCATACATTTATATACACACAGGCACACATAGAGACACACATTTATATACAGACACACACATAGAGACACACATTTATATAAAGACACACACACAGAGACACACATTTATATACAGATTCACACATTTATATACAGACACACACACACAGAGACACACATTTATATACAGACACACACATTTATATACAGACACACACACAGAGACACACATTTATATATAGACACACACACAGAGACACACATTTATATACAGACACACACATAGAGACACACATTTATTTACAGACACACATAGAGACACACATTTACATACAGACACACATTTATATACAGACACACACATAGAGAAACACATTTATATACAGACACACACACAGAGACACACATTTATATACAGACACACACACACAGAGACACACATTTATATACAGACACACACATAGAGACACACATTTACATACAGACCCACACACAGAGATACACATTTATATACAGACACACACATAGAGACACACATTTACATACAGACACACACACACACAGACACACATTTATATACAGACACACACACAGACACACATTTACATACAGACACACACACAGAGACACACATTTATATACAGACACACACATAGAGACACATTTATACACAGATACCATACAGTATATATAGCTCAAAAATAAGACACAGTAACTTTATCAGAACATTTGCTCTGAAAAAAATGATCTTAAATTCGAGACACACATATGTCATTACAGACACACACACAGAGACACACATGTCATTACAGACACACACACAGAGACACACATGTCATTACAGACACACACACAGAGACACACATGTCATTACAGACAAACACACATAGAGTCACACATTTATATACACACAGGCACACATAGAGACACACATTTATATATAGAGACACACATTTATATACAGACACACACACAGAGACACACATTTATATACAGACACACACACAGAGACACACATTTATATACAGACACACACACACACACACATAGAGACACACATTTATATACAGACACACACATTTATATACAGACACACACACAGAGACACACATTTATATATAGACACACACACAGAGACACACATTTATATACAGACACACACATAGAGACACACATTTACATACAGACACACACACACACACACACACAGACACACATTTATATACAGACACACACTCACAGATACACACATTTATATACAGACACACACACAGAGACACACATTTATATACAGATACACACATAGAGACACACATTTATATACAGACACACACACACACACACACAGAGACACACATTTATATACAGACACACACACACAGAGACACACATTTATATAGAGACACACATTTATATACAGACACACACATAGAGACACACATTTATATACAGACACACACACAGAGACACACATTTATATATAGACACACACACACACACAGAGACACACATTTATATACAGATACACACACAGAGACACACATTTATATACAGACACACACATAGAGACACACATTTACATACAGACACACACATAGAGACACACACACACACACAGACACACATTTATATACAGACACACACACAAAGAGACACACATTTACATACAGACACACACACAGAGACACACATTTATATACAGACACACACACAGAGACACATTTATATACAGATACCATACAGTATATATAGCTCAAAAATAAGACACAGTAACTTTATCAGAACACTTGCTCTGAAAAAAATGATCTTAAATTCGAGACACACATATGTCATTACAGACACACACACAGAGACACACATGTCATTACAGACACACACACAGAGACACACATGTCATTACAGACACACACAGAGACACACAAGTCATTACAGACACACACACAGAGACACACAATTCATTACAGACACACACACAGAGACACACATGTCATTACAGACACACACACACAGAGACACACATGTCATTACAGACACACACATAGAGACAAACATGTCATTACAGACACACACAGAGAGACACACATGTCATTACAGACAGACACACAGAGACACACATGTCATTACAGACACACACAGAGACACACATGTCATTACAGACACACACACAGAGACACACATGTCATTACAGACACACACATAGAGACAAACATGTCATTACAGACACACACACAGAGACACACAAGTCATTACAGACACACACACAGAGACACACAAGTCATTACAGACACACACAGAGACACACATGTCATTACAAACACACACACAGAGACACATGTCATTACAGACACACACATAGAGACAAACATGTCATTACAGACACACACACAGAGACACACAAGTCATTACAGACACACACACAGAGACACACAAGTCATTACAGACACACACACAGAGACACACATGTCATTACAGACACACACAGAGACACACATGTCATTACAGACACACACATAGAGACACACATGTCATTACAGACACACACATAGAGACAAACATGTCATTACAGACACACACACAGAGACACACAAGTCATTACAGACACACACACAGAGACACACAAGTCATTACAGACACACACACAGAGACACACATGTCATTACAGACACACACAGAGACACACATGTCATTACAGACACACACATAGAGACAAACATGTCATTACAGACACACACACAGAGACACACATGTCATTACAGACACACACACAGATACACACATGTCATTACAGACACACCCACAGAGACACACATTTATATACAGACACACCCACAGAGACACACATTTATATACAGACACACACACAGAGACACACATTTATATACAGACACACACATAGAGAAACACATTTATATACAGACACACACACAGAGACACACATTTATATACAGACACACACACACAGAGACACACATTTATATACAGACACACACATAGAGACACACATTTACATACAGACACACACACAGAGACACACATTTATATACAGACACACACACAGAGATACACATTTATATACAGACACACACATAGAGACACACATTTACATACAGACACACACATAGAGACACACACACACACAGACACACATTTATATACAGACACACACTTAAAGAGACACACATTTACATACAGACACACACACAGAGACACACATTTATATACAGACACACACATAGAGACACATTTATATACAGATACCATACAGTATATATAGCTCAAAAATAAGACACAGTAACTTTATCAGAACATTTGCTCTGAAAAAAATGATCTTACATTCGAGACACACATATGTCATTACAGACACACATACAGAGACACACATGTCATTACAGACACACACACAGAGACACACATGTCATTACAGACAAACACACATAGAGTCACACATTTATATACACACAGGCACACATAGAGACACACATTTATATATAGAGACACACATTTATATACAGACACACACACAGAGACACACATTTATATACAGACACACACAGAGACACACATTTATATACAGACACACACACACATAGAGACACACATTTATATACAGACACACACATTTATATTCAGACACACACACAGAGACACACATTTATATATAGACTCACACACAGAGACACACATTTATATACAGACACACACATAGAGACACACATTTACATACAGACACACACACACACACAGACACATATTTATATACAGACACACACTTACAGATACACACATTTATATACAGACACACACATAGAGACACACATTTTTATACAGACACACACACACACACAGAGACACACATTTATATACAGACACACACATAGAGACACACATTTATATACAGACACACACATAGAGACACACATTTATATACAGACACACATTTATATATAGACACACACACACACACACAGAGACACACATTTATATACAGATACACACATAGAGACACACATTTATATACAGACACACACAGAGACACACATTTATATACAGACACACACATGGAGACACACATTTATATACAGACACACCCACAGAGACACACATTTATATACAGACACACACAGAGACACACATTTATATACAGACACACACATAGAGACACACATTTTTTTTTTCTTTCTTTTTTTAATTTTTTTTTTTCAAAATATAAACATACAAATTCGGTAGGTTATACATCAATATTATACAAATAAATTAGATTCTTTTTGCATTTTTCTCGGATATATGTATTTTCGGCATTACTAGATTAAATATGTAAATCACCTTAATCGGTGGTTCGGCATAAATTACATGTATTGATCCGTCGGTATTCACCTTGACGGTAATTTGGTATTGCTATTAATGCCAATTGCGATTCTATATCCGCAATAGTGGATAGTGAATATGAGGTAACACTACTTACTGAAACATACATTTAAACATTCAAACTATACAACAATTACACTTTTAGTTTTCGGTTGGGTCCTATGGGTCAGGGGTCTCTTTTAGCCATGGGGTCGGGGGAGGAGTTTATCTCCGTGTTATTCTCAATGGTGTTCTTTAATTTTCTTTAATGCTCGGGGTGATCTCAGTTTTGGGGTCCCTTGAACCAAAGATCCCAAATCCCAGCGTATTTTTGTAGATTCTCCGCTCTACTATAGGTAGCTTTTTCCATATTTCCTTGATAGTCTACTTGTATCTTAATGTCCCTGATAGTTGGTGCTATTTCGCTCAACCATTGTCTAGCCATACACAGTTTCGCTGCCATAAATATATGGATTATTAATACCCGCTTGGGCTTTGGGATCCCCTTCTCAAGGTCCAAGTGAAACAAGAAATTTGCAGGTGTCAGGTTCGCAAGCGTAATCCTCAGGTCTCTTAGTAACTTCAAGAGCGATTCTTTTAGTGGGCCCAAGGCCGTGCATTCCCACCAGATGTGGATTTGGGTGCCTGTATTCATTTTACACCTCCAACATTGATTGGATGTATTAACCTGAAATTTACACAATTTCACTGGGACCATGTACCACCTGTGGAGGATTTTTAGGAAGTTCTCCTGGATGTTTATACAGTGGATATATTTCCTAACTTCCTTAAATGCATTTCTCCATTGTACAATTGAGAAGCTTTCCCCCAGATCTCCCTCCCATTTAATGATAGTGGGGAGTTTCTTTGTTTCTCTTGATTTGTGTATAGTATTTCTAATTTTTGCTGTTAATTTTATTTTGCACCCATTTAGTAGAAGATCTAATGGTCCCATCTTTATAACTATCATTTTCCCCAGAAGGGTTCTTAAACGGATATACGTAAACCCTTCCGTATCACTAAGTCCAAATTTTGCTTGAAGTTGGGAAAAAGATCTCATTCCCCCTGCCCCATACAGGCTCCCAATAGTACTTATACCGCTTTTAGCCAGTTAGAGAGATTCAGATCTTGCGTTGTTAATCCTATAACTATAATTGGCGTGTTCCAAGTTACGGTGTTTTTTGCATACAACTCCTTTTTTATTGGAGCAATTGAGTTAAATACTTGCTTTATTATAGTATTTGTACTATTTATTTTTTCAAGTCATTTTTAGGTATCCAAAAGATATCCTCCAGGTTAAAGGGTATAATGTCATTTTTTTCATAAATGTACCATATTTTATCTTTTGAGTTTGGGCTGCCCCATTTAATACAGTGGGAAAATTGAGCTGTGTTGTGCAGATGGAACACGTTTGGAAAGGATAGACCGCCCTCTGCCAAGGTTGAGGACATAGTTGTTAGTGCTATTCGGGGCTTTTTGCCCCCCCATACATAGGTCGAGAAAAGAGTGTGAAACAAGTATAGTACTTTATATGGAACACGCATGGGAATCATATGGAATAAGTAATCTAACTTTGGGACAATATATGCTCTGATTATATTTATTCTCCCCATCCAGGATACTAGAATTTTGTTCCATTTTGTTAGCAACCCCTTTATTTCTAAGAGCAGTCTAGTGTAGTTCTTCTCAACCCACATTTCAACATCCCCACTTATCTCTATCCCTAGATACCTAATATTGTTGTTAGTTCTACTGAATCCATAATTAGATTTTAAATTATTCTCCTGTT